>JAMKCH010039631.1:0-127271 GCA_023653785.1 Ophioderma brevispina | reverse complement strand
TATGTATGGTTGCCATAAAAGCCTTCACTTCTACAGAGATGGCTAGATTTGTACTGAAGGTGGTGAGTGTGGTCCCTCAACAGATCTTACAATTCAAGTTGAGTTATGTAAAAGTTAGTAAACACATCCTGCAGAAAGAAAATGCCTTAGTTTCTCAACAGATGCATTTTGTGATCTGCCCTCTTTGTGTTTTGCTTGTTGCTCAATAAATCCTCAGGCGTCATCAACAAGGGCAACCAACAGCCCACAAAGGTTGGGTGGGGGGGCACCTGCTACCACAAAAGGAATGGTGGAGAATAGCGTTGAGTCGCGCAGTGCCGCCTGCCCAATTACGGTATTAAGCCCGATAGGCGGCCCGGGGTGAGGTTTGGTAGCTGGAACGTGGGGAGTCTGATGAAGGGGAAAGGAGTAGAGGTAAGTGAAGAATGAGGAAGAGGAAAGGTGGACGTGTATGGTGTGCAGGAGGTGAGGGGGAGAGGGGAGGGGGCTAGGTTGTTGGCGGTAGGTTAGAGGGAAGAAAGTACAAGTTGTGGTGGGCAGGAAATAGTGAAGGGAGTTTGGTGAAAAAAAAAAAGAATTGATGGAAAAGGTGGTGGAGGTGAGAAGGAAGAGTGGTAGGGTGATGACGGTCATGATGGTTTTCGAGGTAGAGGTAGTGAGGTTGATTTGTGGGCCTATGGGCCACAGTGTGGAAGGAAGAGGGAAGAAAAGGAACAGTTTAGATGAGTTGGCAGTGGAATGGGAAGGTGCAAGTGTCAGTTGAATTGGTCTTATTTGTGTTGGTGATTTTAATGGCATGTGGGGAAAAGGATCGAAGGTTTCCGAAGGTGTTCATGAAGGAAATGGGTTTTGGGAGAGGAATCTGGAAGGAAAAAGAAAGAATTTGTGGAGTTTTGTGACGAAAAAGAGATGTGTTTGCGAGTACATGGTTCAAGAGAGAGGACAAAAGTAAAGTGACAATAGCTCAGGGGGAAGTGCGATGGAGATTGATTTTGTGTTAGTGGCAAGAGGAAGAGAAATTTTCTGAAAGAATGTTCAGGTGATCCCAGGAGAATTGCAACACAGGTGGTGGTTTAGATGTGGAAGAGGAGGAAGGGGAAAAAGGTGGTGAGGAATGTAGTGGTATGACAGGAGGAAAGTATGGAAGCGGAAAAGAAGAAGAGACAAGAAAGAATTTTGAGGGTGAGAGTTGAGGGAGCGTGAGTTGTGGTGACTGATGTGCAGATTTGTGGGGGTGCTTTTTAAGGAGGGGTGTTTACAGGCATGTGATGGAAGTGTGTGGGAAAACAAAAGGTTGGAGAGACAGGAGAGATACAGGGCGGTGGAATGATGAGGTGAAGGAGGCCGATCGCGAGAAAGGAAGGTGCATATAAGGAATGAGAGAAAAAAAACAATACGGAAGAGAATAAAGTGTTTATCTTGAAGGAGGTGCAAGAGGAATATCGAGCTCAAGGGGAAGAAGTTGGATAGGGGGTTTGTATAGACTTGGAGAAGGCATTGATAGGGTACCGAAGGAAAGTGATGGAGTGGGACGAGGAGAAAAGAGAGAGAGATACAGAAGTATGTTAGAGCAGTGCACTCGAGTTTGTATGAAGGAAGCCACAAAACAGAGTAGAGTGGGGATGATATTGTCCGATAAAATTTGAGGTGAAGGTGGGTGGCATCAAGGTTCTGTACTTTTCCCCATGATTTTTGCAATTGTGATTGATGTTGTCACGGAGAGTGCAATCAAAAGGAAGGTTTGTTGAGTGAGATGTTATGTACTTGAGTCTTAATGAGCGGAGACATTGGGAGAGGGGACTGAGGGGGGAGAAGTTTTGGAAATGGAAGAAGGCTTTTGAGAGTAAGTAAAGTGCTGGCGAGTGGGGTGGAGAGGGAGGTGGTGTGAGTAAGGTAGGAACCCATTTGGTGGGGTGTGTGTGAAGAGAGTAAAAAGCAAAATTCAGTGATCGGTGTTGTGAATGTGGGAAATGGATCCATGGGAGCACAAAGATGAAGAGAGTGACCCCTAGTTTGGCAAAAGATGTTGTGTGCAGAAGATGTGAGAAGGAGGCTGGAGGGGATGGTGTACGGAGGAACAGTTGTGTGTGAGTGAGTCAGTGAAGGAGTTCCCCATACCTAGGGATCAGGGTTATGGGGTGGTGGATGCGAGTGGCTGTGACAGCTAGAGTGAGGTCTGGAGGGTGAAGTTTAGGGAATGTGGTGGGAGTTTGTTTGTTGCAAGGAAAAGATATCCTTTGATGATGAAAAGTGAATGGTGTATAAGAAGTTGGTTTAGGATCAGTGATGTTTTTATGGGAGTGAGACATTGGTGTCCTGAGCGAAACTGAGATGGGGATTCTGAGAGGACAGAGAGAGCAATGATAAGAATGATGTGTGGTGTGAAGTTGATGGACAAGATAAGACCGAGGATTTGATGCGATGTTGGGTTTGGGAAGAGCGAATGGACCGGTTGCGAAGGCGAATAGTGTAATACGTTGGTATGGGCATTTGTTGAGGAAGGAATGACATCATGTGATTTAAGAAGGGCTTTTGAGTTTGAGTGGGAGGTTTGAGGAAGAGGGACATCCACAGAAGACATGGAATAAAGCAAGTGGATGAGGAGAGTAGGAGGGCTGGGTTGAGGATGGAGGATGCATGGAATCGGGTGAAATGGCAGGAAGGAGTAAGGGCGGATTGCTGGGAATGTGAAGTGAATCGGCCACCCCCGTTGAACTGGGATAAAACTGGATTTAAAACTTTGGTATAGTAGTAGTATTTCATTAGATATCATCAGGAAAATATCATCAGGAAAATTAAAAAAAAAAAAAACTTTACTTTCAAAATTTCAGTTGATTCAAGGTTAGGGCAAACATTCGTATCACACATGTGCCTCAAAAGCCATTGCGAAAGTTATGAATTTCTCACAAGAGTATATCAATCTGTACATAAGACTAGGCAGACATACTATACTTAGGTCAACAGTTTGGATGATATAAAAAACTTTCAGGCAAGTCGGGGGAATAAGGCATGAATAACAAATTATCGCAGTCCAAGGACCATGCCGCCATTTGAAGAAAAGATTTGTTAATAAATTATTACATCAACTTTTAAATCATGGTTGGCATTTCAACTTCATCAAGGTACAAAGACAAGCCAACCAGGCCCTACTTTGTTTTTGCTTTTAAATTTAAAATACACTCTTTTTCAAACAAGGAATTGATATTTTGAAACATTCTGAGGAAAGACAACCTATAGAAAACATGGCCAATGCTTGTGGCAATGGACATAGAGCAAAATGAAACAGGGTGATAAACAGACCAAGTTCATATTCCAGGTGAAGGTGGTATGAAGTTCATGCATGTACAAAAAAAAACACAATTCCAATTTCAGAAGTCGCCATTGGTTTTTGTAACACGTAAAGAAATGAAATCTTGATGAAAAATCCTGAATGTTTATGTTGTTAAGGACTATTTTCTTATTACCACAACCATTGGAGTTGAAGAATCAACTCCACTGAAGGGATAGTTCTGAATTTTTTTGCATGAATAACGAACGAGGACGAGGTCGTATGTGGGTCATGGGAAAACCCATGACGACCCAATCAAAGACACCCAAATTAGTTTGTGGTTTGACTCTGTGTTGCGTAAATTCATTTGACATTGGGTGAGTTGCATAATGAATGAGGCATGGCCGTCACCGCATGTAAAAATAAGCTCTTGTTAACTCCCGCCCATCAAATTATCTCCAACAATCAGCTTACCTTTAATAGCATATCTGGGTTCTGTGTGTCAAGATAAGCTCTTGTAACCTCCCGCCCATCAAAATCAATCTCAGCCTTAAATCGCACCAGTCTCAACACCCATATATGTGGCCTTGATATAATAACACACCCTGGATATGCAACAGAAATGGAGACATCAGATAGTAAGACATCAGTATGGTAGAATCTATGATATGATTGTTTTCATTCCATTTCAACCAAATTTCTTGAAGGTATGTATCACACACATGATGCTCTTGTAGGAAATCCTGAGGAAGCCACTAATATTATATTTTAGGAATTATGATAAATACTGTGTTCAATCTTGCCAGATTATTAATTATGTCAACATATAAACATAAAATACATTTTAAAAGTTATACAAGCAAAAATATATGGCAGATTCAAACAACTAGGATAGAGAGTACCAGACTTGCGTCTTAAAGACAAACAACAATGGGGGACAAGAATGGACAGTGAACATCACACACTAATTATAACAGGAAGGGATAAGCCATGTAATCTCAAATTTACACATGAAAATACTGAAGAATATGCCGATTGTGACCAGGTTGTCATTAAACTGTTTGTCGGTTGGCACCGGTCTCAAGAGTCTGGATCTGGATATAATCAATTTAAACTCCGTTAAGTGGGTTCCCGTATCACACTAGAGGACTCTGGTACCATAGAGTGATGAGTGCGCTAACCAGACCCGGGAGGATCCCTATCTTTTGATGAGGTCGCCCAATTTACGTGCTCAGGATTGAATCCACTGACACACAGGACCAACAGCTTACACACTCCTCCGAACCTATGCGGCACTGGAAGTGGTCAACATCAGAGATATGAATCATGTTATCAAAAGATTTTAAAAAAATAACAACAAAAAACAAGAAACAGAGAAACGGTGGTGTAATTACCTCACTACTGGGTCGTTAACCAACATGTCATTAATTTTGATGAAGATGATCCTCAGGAATTGATCTCCCGACTAAGGTTAGTATCTGTTACACTAAAAATCCAGAAACAGCAGCTGCCACAAGAGGGGGCAAACGAGAAGAGACAATATATGTAACACATTCAATGCTTTTTGCAATTTGAAATATGTGACATTATGGTGTAATGATTGAGACTGCACTAGAGCTATAACTTTTACGTCTATCTTTATTGGCTACATGTTGACACCTACACACTGTTATGTGGTAAGGGTGTGAGATCAGGTCTGTGACGTGACCGTCAGGCCACTCAAATTTCTGCTGAGTGTTGCTGTTGCTGAGGCGTGGACCAAGCCAAAGGTCGATATAGACCATGACCAACATGTGTTGTCCACCCATGTCAAATCTCCCTTTTGTGAGACATTTTAAAATCTAATTTAGGATGTATACATAATGAAGTAGGCCTAAACAGTTTTATGAGTGTTCAAATTCACCCTACATTTCAAAAGATTAAAAACCCCCCCAATATTAGTTAAAATCATTCAACTCTTTTTAACCATACTAACATGGGCATACATATGTGAGAATAGCAAACTCTCATCTCTACAGCTACTTGTAATTTTTAATTTCAAATTAAAATTAAAGTTGAAATGGTCCTCTTTCAGTCAATTGTCATTGATATAGACTTATCCTTGTTGATCTTGCTGGTTCGCAATTAGTGTTTTGGTAACATGAAAAGAACTTCCTTAGCATAATGGAGGACTTTTGGGCTTTTATTTGATTGTTGTTTCAATCATTCTCTACTGACACAAGGAGGCTGTTGATCTTGTCAAACTTCAATGTCATAACTTTGACAGTTGCACACTTTGGCCATGACTGTATTAACTCTACTGCTGGTGCATGTTGTGGTATAAATTTTATACTAAAAAAATGCTACCTAGAGCATAAAGTTTGGACTCTGGAACAACACCAGAACTTTGTAGTGTTAGAACAAAAGGTCGTGGAGTTATGACCAGATGGTACTTCTTTAAATCTACATTATTATTACCAGTAAACTTAATTCTATAACTATGTACTTTACACAATGGTCATTTACATTTCAATATTCATCACTAACCCTGATTTTGTATTATTAGCAATTGACATTGTGTTTTAGAAGCTAATTGTGAACTTCAGAACGGTTTCTCAACAGAGCACCTTGATACTCAATAATATAACTTCTAGGAAACTTTATTTCTTCACTACCACTGCCCTTTTGCAGGTTTTTGTGGATTGTTTTATTATTAACCCTTCTCCTTCTGCAAAGTGGCTAGATCTCTTGTGCCTGGGTCAAATACTTTTTTCGCCTTCTTGGTTTTTGACAAGTTTACCATGTACAGTTGGTATACATTTGCTCTAGCAATTGTTGGCAGTTGGTGAGTGTTGTTTTTGTACGTCTGCATAAGTAATTGTGCGGGACTTTGCATCATTCCTACCAATGAGTATTTCTGTACGAGAGGAGTGCCAAAAAATACACATCTTGAGTTTTCTTTTTTGGAGTTTAGTATTCCTTTTGCAATTTTCCCCACCGATTTCACTTTTGCATTGCTCCGGGCAAAATTTGGACTTGAAGTTACCAGTTTAAATTGGTATTTTGTTGGCAAAATCTTGAACTGCTGACTTGTATAATAGCTTGAATTATCACAATCAAAATTTCTGGGATACCATATCTTGCAAAATGTTGTTTGCCCCAAATGTCAATAATTCTTAGTATGGCCTGTTTGAATTTATCACTGATACAAGCAATCTCAAAAAAGCTTGAATAGTAATCAACTATCAACAAGTAATCTTCCCTTCAAGTCAAATACGTACTGTACCAATTTTTTTGCCAGGGGCGTGTTGGCTTATCATGCCCTAGCATAGGTTCATTGATTTGAGAAGGTTTAAACTCGGCACATATTTAACATTCTTTACCAATTTTAACCTCAATTTGCATTACCTGGCCAGTATACTCTGTCTTTAGCAAGTTGTTTACATTTTCAATCCCTTGATGTGATTGATGAATTTCTTTCAGAATATTTGGTTTCGTACTTTGGGACCGAATCACACGATTGCCTTGAAAAAACATCCATTTTACTGTTAATCTTCTCTGATAGTCCAGACGGTTGACACACTTTGTTACTGTTTTTATGGTCTCTGGCCAACCTCTTTCAATTACTTTTTCAGAGCTTGTAGCTTCAACATCCTTTCTCGTTTGTCTTTAGGTGGTTTTACTTTACTTTTCAGTAATTGGTATACACTCTACCATGCATACTGGGACATACTCCCATCAATGGGGGTTTCTGTTTCATGCAAATAGTTCCGGCTCAGTGTATCAGCTACATAAAGGTATTTACCCTTGACATATTACTTGCAGACAATAGTTTCTGAGAGTGACAGAGCATTTTTGCAGTCTCATGGGTGCAGTATATAATGGCTTTTAAAGATACTTTCTAATGGTTTGTGGTCACTTTGCACTGTGACTCACGTCCAAAGCAGTGTAGTTGTGAAATTTTTGACATCCAAATAGGATCACGATGCCAATTCTTTTTCTATTTGCGCCCATTATTTTGGGTTTCTGTAAGTGCTGTTGATGGCTATGCAACTGGTAGCCCTTCTTGTAGAGCACTGCCCCTACACCTGAGATTGACCTATCTACACTGAGATTGTGACCTCCTTATTGACATCATAGAACTGTAATACTGGAGCTTCTGTTACAAGTTTTTAACTGTTGGAAAACAAACTTCTTGTTCTTCTGACCAGAACCATGCTACATTTTTGTCTAGTAACTTTTCAAAAGGTGATGTTCTAATTCAGAAAGTTGGGAATGAATTTTTCCAAGATAATTGATCATGCCTTAAAAGTGTTGTAGTCAGGTTTAGTCAGTGTGCTTTCATCTTGATTGATTCTACCTTTTTGGATCTGGCTTCAAACCATCAGATGATTATGTGAACCAAATAACGAACTCTTTTTTGTTGAACTTCATTTTCTCCTTATGAGACTAATGTTTTGTGCGGACACCTCTTTAACAACCCTTTTCCAAAATTTCATCATGTTCAGACTTGACTTTAGCATAAATGAGAAATTCATCATGATTACTTTTCCCACCCATATATACGAATGTAATCAGGCATTCTCTTTTGGAAAATTTCAGGAGCTACATTCAATCCAAATGGTAGGCGGTTAAATTTGTATCTGCCAAACTCAGTGTTAAACGTACACAACATCTGAACGGTCCGAGTCTAGCTGATCATCCAATAGCCTACAGTGTGCATCAGAGTTGAAAATACATGGCATGCAGTTTGTCACTAAGGGTTCTAAGTATTCATGGGGTGATATTCCCTAATCAAAGCCTTGTTTAAATCAGCTGGGATCCAAGCAAATTCTCACTTTCCCTGAGGGTGTTACTACAGTAGTCATGCTGTGTACCCATCCTTTCTGAGGGACCTGTACTATAGATATACTGCATAGCTTTTCCCATTCTCATCAAGTTTCGGTTTAACTTTTTATCTTAATGCTACCGGTACTCTCCTTGGTGCATGAACCACGGTGGGTATAGCCATCAGATTTTAATTTCAAGCTCGGCTCACCTGGCATACAACCTACACCTTCAAACACAGCGTATGCGAATTGGCCTCTGTAACTTTAACATGTATCGTATGTCAAGTTCATTATTTGTGAATATCTGTCTTTCATCAAGTGTTACCAAACCTAACTTTACACTTGCTTTAACCCTAGAATAGGCTGTCTGTTACCTCTTAACGGACTTGAAATTCTAAGGTTAGGTACTTATTCGTGTACTCCAATAACCAAAGTGCAGTTGGCCTACAGGTTTTTGACATTATGCCCACAGATGATGTAATGTAAGTGTTACCTTGCTTTGTTGCAGCTTGACATTCTGTACCCTTTGCTTGAAGATGGGTCATCGGTTTAGAAATATGCATTGCCGATAAGTTTCAACTTTTCAGTTTGTACCTTTGACATGGGCTTCTCCGTTCTTTCCAACGCGAGTTGCTATTGGTCCATATTTTTCTGTTTCTTGCTACAGAGTCAACTTGCAAGACTTCAACATTCAAAGTCGCTTCATCCTCATACTGCAATTCATCAAGGATTCTTGGTTTGGACTGCCACATTTTTGCGACCGTGATTCTATTTTTTCACATGTTTACATGTCATTGCCAAATGCCGGACAATTCCTTCGCCGTAGCTTGCGTCCAACATTTCTTGCAGTTTTAAAAGTTTCTGCCGATTCTGTTGATGTTTGCGGTACAGTGGATTTTGTTTTTTGTAGTAGTCTTCGTTGTTTATATTTGGTTTTTCTTTCAGGAATCTACTTGTTTTCAGCTGACTTCAGTTCCCAGTTGTGTCGCTGTTTGTGCGTCCTGCTCGGCAGATATCAATTGTCTTTTGCAGATCCAAATGTGGTTGAAGCAATTTTGCTCTTAAAGCATCAGATGGTGGAGGGACAGCTACAATTCATCACGGATGATGCTGTCCTCTAAATGTTCATACTCACAGGTACTTGCCACGTGCTTGAGATCTTGTGAACATAAACTGTATATTGTCTCATCCAGTCCCTGCTTTCTTGAATTAAACACATGCCTCTCATAGCAGGTTGTCTGGTGGTAGACGTGCTCATCCAGGTTTTTTCAAGGAGAATTTTCACTCTTCTCTCTCTTCTCCTCGGCAAATGTGAACGATTATTACAACTTGGACAATACCCGGCCCCTCCTACATGCCGTTAGTTTTAGCGGGAACTTGAACAACTTTCCTGTGTTGATCAGTCCATGGCTGTTTGGAGAGCTGAAAACTGCGTTTCCATTTTTTCCAGTTTTGGGCTGGATGCCATCTTCTTGAAAAAGTTGTTTGGTGGTTGCTAGTCCATTCATGGGCATATAGCGCTTACAAGTAGTATAGACACACGGCCGGGACATCCATGTAATGATTTGAGGACTGCAATAGAGCTTACTTTTACGTTATCTTTATGGCTACTGTTGGACCAAATTACACACTGTTACGTGTTTAAGGGTGTGAGATCAGGTCGGTGACCTTTGACCAGTCAGGCCACTCAAATTTCTGCTGAGTGTGCTTGTTGCTGGGCGGGACAAGCAGGTCGATATATGACCATTGCTCACATGTGTGCCACATGTCACATATGGTAGTAAGAATTTTATTCTGTTAATCGATACTTGATCTGTTCATGCTGTCAAGAAACATTGTGTAAACATTTTATGAATAATATGCCGACTGTTGTTTATTTCATCATCATATTGTACCACATCAAATCAAACTAAAAATATAAAAAAAATAAAAAAAATAAAAATGTGAACATTTTTCTTTTTTACATTTGCAACAAACGATTTTTTAGAAATCCCATGGTCCTTGCATCATTGTTCTAATTAAACCGTGGCTGATATCTTTTCTATAGTAAGAACCACTCAATGAACATCCATGGGACATTTTTGTGTGAGGTTTGTACACAAAATTGAAAGGTATCGGCATTTCTTGTTCCTGTGAAAAGTGTTTTGATTTGGAGTTTTGTTCGTGTGTGTTTTGTGTACCAATGAAAAGTTTAAAAAATTTTTGACCATTTATAACTCAAGAATCTACACAAAATTGCCATCATCTTGTCAGGTTTGTACATTGACACATGGGTTTGATTTTCCTCTGATGCATGTTCAGCATCCATTGGCAATAATTGTTTGGCATTGACAATTACTGACCACCAAATTGGTCTCAATGCTGCTTTTTGTCTTGCAACTTTTACGATCAAAAGGTCAAAAATGTGGTCAAAATAGTAACACATACAGGTGTGGTATTTATGTTTGCAATAGGGTCTTTACAAAACTCTTGTTAATGGTGACCTTTCTATGACCTATGGTTTTACAGTTACTTGTCAAAATAGGTAATATTTTGAATGACAAATGAAACTAACAGCCCCCATGCATTGCATGCTGTTCTTCAGTAAGGAAAGGTCAAAATAAAGCTGATGATTCTCACATCTCTACATGCACAAAAACCTAGCAGTGATTCTTGTAAAGTCTGCCTTAGAAAGAAGAATGGGCCACAATAATTTTGTGGAATTACCTAAAGTTGTTACATTCATTGATATCTCACAAGAAAACTGTACATGTGTGGTGTGTTGTGTGCGGCCGTGTGTTAATGTGCAAAAACGTTATTTTCAAAATATAGGTAAAAATGGAATATAGTGGTACGTTTCGAAAAATACAGTATGCTTTTTGGATTTGAACAATTTCTTCTTCTGACTTTCTTAGCTAGTAGATGTGTAAAACCGGAACATCCACCCAAAAAAAAAACAGAAAAGTCACTGGGAATGCTTTATCAAAAATTGGAGACAAACAGGAGACAAAGTAGATTCATACATTTTTGTATTCAACTTCACATCCTTACCTAGAATTCCTCCTACAGCAATAAACCAATGGAGTCATAACATAGGATTCCAGTCACCGATTCAGCCCTATGCAAGACCCAGCTACAATAACTCCTATCACAGCTGCAGCATCCTCTAGGAACACAACATTGAACTGGATTTCTGCTCTCCCCTACTAATAAGGCAAGAGTTATGCATAGAAAATAGTTAGTGATTACTTACAAACACATTTCAGAGGATTCCAGGTTATATGTCTAAAGTTAGGGTGGATGGCAACTTGGACCACATTGGATGACAATCTAATGATTGGGCATGTTGCTCCACGTCTCTTATTTACCCTCCTCTCTGTTACAAAAGTTAACCAAGGTTACAAGTACTTACATCCAGGGATGTTAGTGACCCAAGAAAAAAATGTGTCAAAATCCTACAAAATGGCTGGTGGTCACAGGGGACCACCTAGGCCCCTGAGGGGTGTAGGGGCCAGTGCCCCTGAACCTGGGTTTACGCTTTTTGTTAACCGTAAACTAAAGTACTAAAAAGTTTTACTTTTCAGGAAATTAGCTCCAATGATTTGCAGAATCATTAATTTGCTTAAAAAGGTAAGTCTTTCACCACCAGTTCCATTCATTTTACACTTGCAAATTGTACACCAGTCACATGCTGCAGGCCGCTGGTGAAATCTTCGAACAGTCCGACAAACAAAAAAACAAAGCGGTCTTATCTTTTTCTTCAAGCCAATTCCACTTGTGATCTTGTCCCAATCCCAGTATGGATTTGTATTGTTACAGTTTGATCAACTTTCTTTTGGTATTTAAAAAAGCAACGCTCAATCTGATCTTTTTCGATGTGAACACAACAGCCGATACACAAAAGTTGAAAAAAATGTACACCACTGTTACTAACTCGACAACAGAGTTGCGTTTCAAAAGTGCAATTAGAATAAACGGGCAAAACTCTGACAGCGCACGACCTAGGCACGACCACGTTGACCTATTAGGATGATGACGCCCACTCTGTGAGTAGTTTGCTTCTTACGGAAGGATGAAAGACGCTATTATTATGTTTTATTTAGAATTTAAAAAAGTGACAATATTTTATACTGAAGCAAAGCAATATGATGGTTTTTAAAAAGCCAACCACCAAAAATATCTTGTCCATGCCTAGAGACCCTTTTGAGGTTTTCATAAGACAACCACCAGGATCAAAGACTCCATAAAAACCAGAATGGTAATAAAATGGCATTGTTTGCTACTCTTTTCGTATGGTGTGCTGTTCTGATTGCCTTTGTCAAGTAAGAGAAATTTTCCCCCAGTTGGATTTACAGCCTTTTCTTGTGCTGCTTCTACAGGTTATTTTGGAACTACCGGAGTGCAGAATCAGAATTTTACAAAAATGGCGTGATTCCCGGGCCACTCAGCTAGCGGAAAATCGAGCCTGTTTCCACCCTCAAAATGAATTTTTACTGTGGCCTGGATCTCACCAGCAAGAAAAAGGATGTTTTCTTTGTCTACATAATTTAAAGACAAGAAAATTATGATTTTCCACGTACTAAAAAATCAAAAGTACTGATTTTTGCTCCTGATGTAAAGCTTCACATCAAAAATATCACCATCTGAAATGATTAAGCTGAGAAGCTTTCTTTGGTACAAAAATTGTGTGATGAATGAAATTTTAATTTTGTATAGGACCAAATTACAAAATTCAGCCGATGTTTTACCATTGAAATATAAGCAAATCAAAAATCAACCTGTTTTCTTCTTTTAAGACCATTTCGGTAGGCAAACTCAAGGTGAGAAATCTATGGTGTCTAATCTATATAAAAATACTATTATGTGACACATATTTGGTGCCTTAACTCTCTCGTTGACCTTTAACACGGGAAAAGAATAGGCAGTGGTCTTTGGTGGTGTGCACCCTTAAAAAATTTAAAAAAAGAAAAATTTTTAATTAAATTGCCTCATTGGCTTCAGTGCGATGAGATTCACAGTCAGCTTACCAGATTCAAAGAATGGTCATTTTCTTGGTTTAGCACATTTCTTATAGCATCTATTGCAACCATTAGGGTGGCCTGTAAAGAAAAAAAGGGAAGGAATAAGTGAAACAGTTAGGATCAGGTAAATGATACAAAAAAGGAATGGTGTGGCTGCATTTTTAAAAGTTCTGGATGCCAGTTAAAGCAATAACAGCAATTTATGGAAGAGTGCCCCAGGGGGCAGCGCAAGGGTAAAATAATTAGGAGGGGCGAAAACATCATAGGGGCGAAACAGTACAGAATCAACCTCATTTTTGTTCAAAAAAACACCCAATTTTTGCGCAATTATTGCATAAAACCCTTGTTTTCCTAACTCATGCACCCCATGGCGCCGCCCTGAAGAGTGCCCCCATTTTCAAATTCAGTATCAGATTTATGCACAGTTGTGTTTATAATTGTTCTAGTAAACTATTAGTTGCAAATGGTAATGTCAATAAAAGTAGCTTATTTGTCATTTTTCAAAGAAGCAATTTTGTAATTAGATAGTGATCCCGATGGGAATTTAACGCAGAGCTAGAAATGCAAATTTCTGTCATCCATTGTGAAATAGTGCCACCTCATAATATTGACCTCTCAACTTCACTTTGCACGAACCAACAGAAATACTAATGGAGTTGTTCATCTGTAAGGGCTCTATTTCCTAGCCATTCATATTGGAAAGCAGTTCCAGCAGCCCACTGAATTATTATCGGTATATATACGATATTAATACCCGAATTACTTACGTCCTCCTTTTGCGATCATAGACAAAGTCAAGCTTTACCTTCACAGTTATATGTTTACTAGCCAATACCCAATGCAATGTGCCAACAATTCATTTTTTTTTAAATGGGGGGTACTGTACCAAAAGAATCGCAGAGGTATGACTGATGCACTGAAAGAACGGCCAACACAAGATGCTAAGTTTGTGTTCAAGGATCCAATCCTGGCCGTGTCTTTCAAGGATCGACACTAGGATGTACGATGCTACGTACAGTGCACGGTATGCAAATGCAGGAACGCGCCACGCGTGCTACTGCTAATCAGCGAGCTGCCGGCCAAATGTTCAATATCGCATGGGATGGTTATATTCGGACGCAAATTCCATCCTTGACAGGGGCGCTCACCAATTCATGCGGGGGGGTCGCGATGGACTTGACCCAGCTCTGTGTCTCCTACAACGTCTTTGTACCCGCATAGATCGCGAAAGTGGTATATAAAGGGTTTCAATTATATTTTAGATATGCACTGATCAATGCTCCGGGATTCTCTGGGAAGCACCATTACTGGAAATGCAGGGCTGCGAGTCGTTTGCTGAGAAAGATTATTGGTCGGTTACTTGAGCATACATTCAAAGCCAAAGGCATTGAAAATCCCGCGCAGTCGCAGGTCAGGTTAAGAGTAGGGTTTTCAGCCCGATGTGGAAGGCTTGAAGGTCGACAAGTTCTTTGAGAAAGGCACTCGGCCAACCGTGGTTGCTGCTTGCACCAGCTGGTACTAATAGAAAAGTACGCCTCGTATCGCCAAAACCTGTCCCATCGTCCCAATCTTTGTCGGGAAATCAGTGTTTTGACGCTATCAAACTGTTGAAAAATTCACCCTTGTCAGACCACCCAAAAAGTCCAGCTCCTCCGGAAATGGCTGAGCCAATATTAAATACCTCCCATCACGTACAGCGTCTTTTTCAAACGAACTAGTTTTTGAAAGACAAGTGATGACCAAAGTTACTTTATCACTTCTCCAAACTATACAAACTGCAAATAATTATAACAGGGTTTTCAAGATGACGGTGATTGCCGACGTTGGAGCGGACCGTTGTGTTTTTCAAGATGACAGATGCATGACCAGAGCAGCCTGGACCAGAGTTAGTTTCCAGATCGGGCAGGCCCTGTAAACTGCTCCGCTTCAACTACTTAATTCACAATGGGTGAATAGGCTACGGTACTAGTATGGGTGGCCCGATGCAACTTTTGATTCATGCGTTGTCTGATTCGGCAAGTTTCGATTGATGCAACTGGCCAACATACAACAAAACATCATGGGCTTCGCATGGTCAAGGATTTAAACCAGATGGTGGGTTGTGTACTATGCAGGCTACACTTATGGTGTGTGTATCAGGCAAGTGGGGTCAGTAAATGTACCACCTGTTTTATATCTTATTATTGTGTGCTTTGACATGCTTTTGTTTTGTTAGTTTTTGAAACAGAATCAGCAGCCTTTACGGAATATAAAGTGCATGTGATACTGTGCTTTATTCCGTAAAGGCTGCCGAAGTATGAGTCATTGTCAAGGCAAAGTGGGGTCAGTAAATGTACCAACCCTGTTTATATTCTTTATTATTTTGTATGGCTTATGACATGCTTTTATTATGTTAGTTTTTAATCAGATTCAGCAGCTTTACGGAAATAAAGTGCATGTGATACTGTGGCTTTATTCCGTCTTATAAGGCTGGCTGACTTCTGAGTCGTGTAGGCAAATGGGGTCAGGAAAATGTACGAAACCCTGTTTATATTCGTTATTTGTGTGTTTTATGACCGATTTGTTTATTATGTTTAGTTTGAAGAACATTTATTTTCAACTAACTACACATTTACTATAGCACAGTACATTAATTGCATACATGCATAAAAACACGATCCGTGTTTTTATTTTATTCATTAGAAAAATGTTTGTTTTTGATAAATTTTACATGAAAAATCCACTCAAATATCATGCCCAAATATGATATTTTTGTGCATTACTGTATTTTTTCTCAAAATAAAATTATTTAAAGATTATAATAAATTTTGAAGAAAGAAAAAAATCACTCAACAAAAAAAACTCCTAAATTTAGAGAAATACTGATAAACTCAACATCAGGGCAGCATGAACAAAAGCACCCAAAAAACACCCACTATTCTCAAAACTGGCTGCCTTGTTCTGAAGGGTTTTAAAGGGCACTTTGTGATCCACAGCTCGTTCCCCCAACTTACCTCAAAGAAGATGGGATTTTTCTATCATCTAAACATTGGTCTAAGTATCGTATGTGCCAAATATTAGTGATATTCGATCTACTCTAGAAAGAAAATTTGCAATTTTGATTTTATGATCCAAAACGGAAAATAAAACACACAGTTGCCCAGGGGGCGCGTAATATGAACAATATTGCTCATTAGATCAAAACACAACTGTCAGAATCAACTGACATTTGAAAAAATAACTTTTCTTAGAGGATATTAGTGAACCTGACAAAAAATTGATGGTGGTTGGTCACAAAATACACCTTTTAACTGTTATAGAGCTCTTTACACCCATGGGATTTGAAGCATTCAGACCGCATTCCTTTATATTTGCTCATACCTCCTTCAGAGCAGAGTGCTCCAGCTAATACACAGTAGGTCCAATACAGTGATTCTATAGGCTCAGGATGAATAAGACCCATAATGCCATGGTAAAAGGCTAACCCAGCACCGACACAAAATATGCCAACGCCGCTGATGAGGGAAGATACGTAAGTCAAAGTAGCAAAGCCATATCTGTAAAGTTTGCAAAATGAATGGAAAAGGCAAAATGAGTATATCAGATGATAATTTTAAGTGAAGCTAAATGAACCTACTATTAAGTTGATTCTTACCATATGTGCCCCTGAACCATTTCTGTGTAGGTAAGACCCATGTGATTGGTAACAAGAAATCCTTAAATCATGGATGATACAATGATTTTGGTTAATGCTATTATGAGGATGAAATGAGCACAAATGGTTAGTGTTGAATGAAACAAGTAATATGCTTAAACTTAGGGTTTCCTGTTCTAAGGCAAAAAAAATCCAAGTTTGTTTCTAGTAAGTAGTTCCAAAAACTAAATGCAAAATGCCTTTTTTATTTTGTTATTTAATTTTTTAAATGGCTCAAGCAATCAAATGGAAAGCCTAAACAGGTTCAAATCATATTTGACTGTCACATTATTAGATTACAAAACAAAAATATCAATTTGGGATCACTTACATATTTTTTTAATGAAACTTTCTATCTATTAAGGCATTTTTGTCCAAAAATGCAAATTTTCTCAGTAAATCAAATAAAACAGCGAAATGCAGTAGAAATCAAAATGTGTGCAGCCTACTTAGTTCATGAGCCGAGCAATTTTCGGTATCCTGAAAGGGGACAAAACGACACTTTATTATAGCATCAGTATACCAAGGCCTACACAAAAATGCATGATAGCATTTCTGGAATGGTAGCTATAGCCAGGTAGGGGGTAACCAAGGTTTACACGGGGAAATTTTAAATTGCTTCAATCATGTTGAAAAGTATACCACATTATTTGTCTGATCATAAGGATTCCAAAAAGGTATAGTTTGTACTAACTACAGCCTAAAGTTTTGGAGTTATAGGATTAAAACAGCAAAAATCAATAAAAAGTCATTTTCAGTTGTACAGGGGTCAAATATCAAAGTTGCTCTGATTTGGATAAAATATGGTGCATATTATTGGTGGAGCTCATAGGATTAAAATAAGGAATAGTTTTGACTGTCTAAAGTGCTTAGTTACCAATGTAGGGGCAACAAAGGTCTACGTCTACTTTGGTAAGTAAGCATTTAAACCACTCAAAACTATTCCTTATTTTTTAATCCTATGAGCTCCATCAATCATTTGCACCACTTTTTAAACAAATTGGAGCAACTTTAACAAGGCGAACTCGTATTTACGCGATGCATAAAATATGTCCCCGCCGAATTTCGCGATCAACTGGAAGTGACAACTTAACTACACTAATTAAAAATTTGGATAATTAAAACATAACTCGTCCAAGAACTCCATCCATAACTCACCAAAAAATAACTCTACAAAACATTATCGATGAACTCCACCCATAAGTCACCAAAAACAACTAAGAATAAGTAAAACTAAGAATAACTCACAAAAACTCTAAAACGTAATTCACACAAAAAATATATAGCATAATAGTCTTTCATGAAAAGTTTCCTAAACTGCACATATCATGTTCACACAAAAGATGTATGACATAAGCCTTTCATGTAGCGAAAGAATTGTGCACATCCGATGTATCGTTTCAGCGAAACATTAATTGCACATATTTAATTAGCTCATTTGCATACCTAAGCCGCATAACTAAACCGCACATATCATGTCCACACAAAAGATGTATGGCATAAGCCTTTCATGTAGCGAAGGAATTTTGCACATCCAATGTACCGTTTCAGCGAAACATTAATTGTTCATATTTAATTAGCTCATTTGCATACCTAAGCTGCATATATATCATGCACTTTCAAAGTGTGAAAACAATGCATGCCAAAATGTACTTCATGTGGCAAAGGAATTTTGCATATCTGATGTACCGTTTCAGTGATACATTAATTATGCATATTTAATTAGCTCATTTGCATACCTAAACCGCCTATACCATGCACTTTCAAATCGCAGAAACGATGCATGCCATTATGCACTTTCAAGAAGCGAAGGTATGATAGTCTTTCATGTAGCGAAGGAATTTTGCATATCCAATGTACCGTTTCAGTGATACATTAATTATGCATATTTAATTAGCTCATTTGCATACCTAAGCCGCATGTATCATGCACTTTCAAAGTGCGAAAACAATGCATGCCAAGATATACTTCATGTGGCAAAAGAATTTTGCTTATCTAACGTACCGTTTCAGTGATACATTAATTATGCATATTTAATTAGCTCATTTGCATACCTAAACCGTCTATATCACGCACTTTCAAATTGCAGAAACGATGCATGCCATTATGCACTTCCATGATGCGAAGGAATTTTGTGTGTCCGATATAGGGTTTCAAAGATACAGCATACAGGGTTAACATTTTTATCACGGACATTCCAGGTTAACATTTTTCATATTTAATTAGCTCATTTGCATACCTAAACCGTCTATATCACGCACTTTCAAATTGCAGAAACGATGCATGCCATGATGCACTTCCATGATGCGAAGGAATTTTGTGTGTCCGATATAGGGTTTCAAAGATACAGCATACAGGGTTAACATTTTTATCACGGACATTCCAGGTTAACATTTTTCTCACAGACATACGGACATATGGAGACACGGACGGAGCCCATTTTATAGTCCCCTTCCGAACTTCGTTCGGCGGGGACAAAAATTGACCCCTGTACAACTGAAATTTAACCTTTTGACCTGTTTTTGCTGTTTTTAACCTTAACTCCAAAACTTTGGGTTGTAGATAGTACAACCCATACCTTTTTTGGAATCCTTATAGTTGGACAAATGATGTGGCATACTTTTCAACATGAGAGGGTCATTTTAAAATGTTGACCCCTGTGTAATCCTTGATTGTCCCCTGCCTGATTATAGCTACCATTCCAGAAATGCTATCATGCATTTTTTTGTAGAGGATAGTGTACTGAGGCTGAATAATAAGTATCGTTTTGTCCCCTTTCAGGATACCAATTTGGCTAAAATTTCCTGATGGCTTAAGGACTAACTGGAAACATGCTTTTTTTACCTAAAGTTAAATTGTTTTTCAAAATAAAATGTTTTGTCATGCATAGGTAGAGTGCCTCAACAACATATATGTAATAAACATAATTTATGAGTTGCCACAATGATTGAAAATCCAAAAGGAAAATACCTGAAATATAACTGCAGCATGCAAAGAATACTTTACATTAGAGATGTGATGACTATTATACTTAAGATTTTGTAGTTGGCCTCATTTTTACAAAAATGACATATGCTTTTTCCGACTATAATCCAATTATGGATTAAAAATGGCAAACCGTCCACAATTTGGTAAAGGGTTCACTCTTGACACCCCAGAAAAAAATCTTGGCTGTGAGATTTAATGATAAGAAACTTACGGGTGATCTTTAGATGGTCTTTTTGTCGCTGAGTGAATTCCCCAAGCAAGGATAAGCTGATTAAGTGTATCTGCTGCTGAATGGATTGCCTCTGAGAACACGCTGGCTGAACCTGAATATGCCCAGGCTACCAACTTACAAACAAATTAGCTGCATTTCTGTAAAATTAAGAAGTTGTTCATCAAAATGTATCACTAGTTTCATAAAAATACATCTGATCATTGTGAGACACCCCTTGGTGAATTTCCAAAGGAAGAAATTATATGCTATGTTAAAAAGTAAATGCAAAGTGCTTTTTGGAATACAAATTCCAAGACGCAATAATTTTTAAATTGTAAGACATATGTTGATTAATTTCCTAAAGAAGAAATCGCATGTGATGATGTGGTAAATTTTACAGTAAAAGCTTTTTTAAAAAATAAGAACTGCAAGGTGCCTTGTAGAAAATAATTTCTTAAGTTAAATCTAAGACAAGGTAACTTATAATTTCCTTTGATTTAAACATCTTTGATCTCCAACTGTGGAATGAGGGTAATGAATAAGCTCTTTCCAAGTTGAGACATCTCATGCGCAGTCGGGTCGTGGTCAAGTGGTAATGTACTTCCGGGTCAGGATTGAGTATCGGAAAGTGCAGATAAGATGATCAGTGTAGCGAATACCTTGAATATGAGCAAAGATTTAACTGTAAACCAAACCAGCATTTCTATATTTCCCAGCACAAGCTTGCAAGTGGTTCTTCACCATCACAGTGACATAGCAGCTGTGCATTTGCAGACAATCATCTACCCATGAAGGGGACGCCATTCAAGTTGTACAGGGATCGCCACAAAGTGGGTTGTACTCTCCCAGCCAAAAAGTTGGACACATGCAGTAAGAATTGCAAAAGGGCTTATTGAGATATTATTTTATATGTTAATGATATTGTGAACACTTCATCTAAATTGTGAACACTTCATCTAAATTACAGTTCATCCTTTTTGCTGACGATACTACTATACTTTATTCTCATAAAGATATTGCAAATGAAATTAGTATGATCAATGAAGAATTAAAAGAAGTAACAAACTGGTTTAAGGCTAACAAACTTTCAATAATGCTACAAAAACAAACTATATGATCATGGGTACAGCTCACAAAACATGTAACTATAAAAGTCATTTGGATGTCATACTAGACGGTACAAAACTGGTTAGAGTAAGCAAAACCAAATTCCTCAGTGTCGTAATTGACGAAAATTTGACATGGAAAGACCACATTGAAGGCATTGCTATAACAATATCTAGAAATATAGGTATTCTTAACAAAATGAAACATTTTGTACCCCAATATATATTGCATTCATTATATTGTACGCTAATTTTACCATACATAAGTTACGGAATACTCGCATGGGGAAATACGAATAAAATTCATTTGGATAAGCTATTTAAGTTACAAAAACGTGCTGCAAGAATACTCTCAGGTAGCCATTACAGATGTCATTCTGCACCATTATTTAAAGATCACAAATTTTTGAATGTTTTTGACATGTATAAATTAGAGCTTGGAGTGTTTCTCTTCAAACATTCTACCGATCAATTACCCCCAATATTTGAGAAATATTTTACTAAAAGAAGTAATATTCATAATCATTTAACCAGAAATATAAATGATTATCACTTAATGAAAAACAAAATCACTTTGGCTTCTAAGGGTGTAAGGGCATCAGGTCCCATTTTTTGGAATACTTTACCTCAAAACATAAAAAATGCAATCAATCTCAAAAATCACCTAATGACTTCGTATTCAAGTAGTTGATTTAGATTTGAGTAAGATCTTGTTTGGGGCATTTGTTTTGTTTGTTGGGTATTTGTTTGTATATCAATGGTTATTTAGTGTATTATAGTTGCAATAATAATGTTATGTTTTTTCATGTGTCATTTGATTTAAGGGGAAGCCACTTCTGGTCTATTTGGCCTCTTGTCTTCTCCTCCATATCGGTTTTATATGTTGTATATATTGTAATTTTTTATGATATGGAAATAAATATATGATGATGATTTGAGATTGATGTCAAAGATGAAAACTACACAAACATTTTTTCAAGGTCATAATGTACATTACTTTGTTATCTGGGTTGGTTTATAGCTCAGGAAATGAATGAACGTTTGCTGAGCTTCTTCCAAATGTTGGAGTGTCAAACAAAAATAAACTTTCTACACAAGGAATGTTCCAATCAACTTTAAAAATAGATTTTATTCATGGGCGGGGTTTAGTAAGGCAAAATCGCAATATCATTGGTTGTTGCCTATTCGTTAGAGACGTATATTCGATGAGTGCGTCGCGTGCAAGTGTTACGCGCGCGTGTTATAAGGTTATGCAGGCACGCAGCTAGTATGGGTTGGTTCATTTTGACAGCGGGGAAATTTTTGCCCTTTTAACTTAATACTATTGAAATAAAAATATTTTCGGTGATTAAACAAACAAAACTAAATAAGGATGAGAATAAAAGATAGATTTGTTGTTTTGCCTATTAATATCGTGTATATGGGATGGGCAGGTCCCAAATTCTTTATCGTAGTGGATACCGCGGCGGCCGCCATCCACTTCTCAAAATATTGGGGACTGCCCATCCATATAGACACGATATTAGATAGGCAAAACAACAAATCCTATCTGTTATTATCTAATTTAACCCTAACTATCTAACAAGTTATACAAGGTAATTACAAGTAGACCAGGGGACACAAAATAATTTCACTAAGGCCCCCAAAAAAGTATGTCTGTATCAAAAGAAATGTGAACTAGAATTCGCGGGTTCTCGGCTTTCGCTGATCGAATATATCAAGCTCATTAAGCTGTGGGCCGCCCCATGACCTTTGACCCTGGCACGTGACCTTTGATCTCATCAAATATGGGATCGCATGGTGCCACCTATGACAAAAGTTTGGTTCCAATTGAACTTCAAGTTTTCAATTTAGTGAATTTTACATTTTTAATCAAAATTTTAAAGGCACATGCTTTTCAGTTTTGAGGTTTTTTTCATGACCTTTGACCTCATTAAAACATATGACGGATCCCATTGTGCACCTATGACAGAAGTTTGGGTCCAATTGAAGTTAAACTTTCCAATTGAGGTCAATTTTTAAAAAAACATTAACAATTTGTGACACATCCACACACACATACACACATACACACGCACAACGGATTGATAAGTGGTCTGCCAGCTATAGCTGGCGGCCACAAAAATGACAAATGTTTTATTTAGAAAAATGCCTAATGCGAAATGCATGATTTAAAAACAAATTATTGTATTTTTGGCCCACTTTTTTAAATTTTTCAAAAACAAAAAGCGCTAAAAGACCAATTTTCTCTGAGACAAACTTTTTTTTTAGGGGCCTAATTTGCTGAGCCAGCACCAGCCGCGGTGCGTTTATCAAATTAGACAAGGTGAGAAATCAGAGAGCATACCAGATAATTCCAAGCAACAGAAAGTCGCACAATGTTCACAGAGGGTATTTCCTCAGCAGTAAACTTCCAAATTTCACTATTTGACCAAGCAGCACCTGCTCAGTGGCCATATCTTGGGGGTGCTTCACGGCGGGCGCCCTCCGGGGTACGCCAAAAAACATGCAAAATTCAGCCTATTTTCGGCTATTCGAGGCCTTACGCCCCGCCCCCCATTACGTCCATTCACTAACAAGAATGTTTTCAATCCATAATTCTATGGTGCACCTTGACCTGAGTTTGGTGGCACTGGAGTTAAGGGGTTCATGCAAATAGGGGTTAACCAAAACTTTAACCCCCTTGCACACATACAAATGGACATTACAGAATTTGGATATATTTGCCTACAATCCTTACAAATGACAAAAATGTCCCATTTATTGGTAACTTTATCTCTCTGACATCATAGTGACTTGATTTTGTTTATTGTTTCCCTGGAGCTAGCCAGTTACATAGAAAGTGTTAAAACGTACTCCATTCCAAACTAAACGTGCCCAATAACTTGGTTTGTTATTCTGTGTACTTACATACAAAGGCAGAGAAGACACATGGCTTCCCAGAACTTGCAAAAATCCTGATGGCTTGTTTCCTACAAAGCAAAATTATACTAAAAGAATGATGACATGACATTAAGAACTAGTTTATAGCGTGTTTCTATTGAACACGGTATTTATCCAATAAAATTTAATCCGGGTGATACTGAGAATAAACAATAGTTTTCTACAAACAAAAAGTTTCTATTGAGCAGCGTTTCCGGAAAACGCGACTGGCCGTCACGGACTGTGACTTTACCATTTAAAGGTCAGCTGCACTGGTCAATTGGCGTGTATTGTTGGATCGTGGACCACTTACTTCTATCGTGACCATCGCCAAACTGTCAGATCAGGCTTGAAGAGCAGACGTCCTTAGTCTAACGTCAAATTTGCTGATATCTCCCCTCTCCCCATACAGAAATTAAACCTTTTAATTTGCCAAAACAAACGCCGGAGTGGGAGGTGATTTTCATCAGGCATTTGTAAAACGTGAAAAATATCCCTGGAAGTTTGTGTAAACCGTGGCCAAAAAATGTATCCCCGATCAGCAGGTCCCTAAGTAGAGAACCGTCTTGTGGGCTCCCCTGTTAGTAACTGCTAGTTATATTTATGAACTACTCTCTACAACCCCAAACCTGTTTTCCTTTAAACATCATTTTCTCTGTATACATACTCATGACCTAGAAGACCTCAGCACATGCCTTTTCTAAAAGGTCTGGCCTTGACTATAGCATCATTGAATATGGAGGGTTTTTTCTAATGCAAAGTAACATCATTGCTGATATGTGTACCAATCTCCAATGCGAATGTCCTAATGTCTGCAGGAAACGCACAGAGGAATCAATTACCACCGGCCCAACCTTACCAGGAATGGTCCTTGCCATCGAGAGACCACCTCGACAATACGGAAGTGCTATATATGTGAAAACAGGCAACCAATATAAGCAACCTCATGTCTGATGACACAACATTGAAGTCCTCACCATTGAGCTCAGCTCTGTCATAGTTACATCCGTGTACAAACCTCCATCAATAAATTTCAAAGCACCCTCAACTCACGTGAGAATTCACCAAACCTCCACTTCTTTATTGGCGATTTCAGCCATAGTTGGTAACTAACAAGATGGACAATCTGTCGAATAATGGGATAGACAGTCAACATCTCCTTCTCCTCACGACTCTAAGCTGCGCCATCATTTCATAGCACCCGTTGGAAGAAGGTTACAAACCCTGAATTCTAGCTATTGTAGTCAACAACTCTCTAACTTGTGTAGCACGATTGTTCTGGATCCTGTTCTACTAACTCAACATCGACCAATCGGTATCCAGTCAAAGCTGTGTAAGACCACAAAGTGCCTTTTAAGCGTCGCTTTAACTATAGGAAAGCCAGACTGGAAAGGATTCACTGATGACCGGGACAAACGTGAAGAGGATGCTCCAAACCCCATAACTATTAACAAATTTGCTGCCCAACAATGACAGACTGCCGGATATCATACCAGAGGCTGTAGACGGAATCTTCAAGAGTAATCACCAACGTTTGAAGCTGATCCTTTTTCGGCTGAAACCACTGCCAAAGGTGAGGAAGTTTTGGATAGGATCTCCCAGGAAAAAGATCAAAACCTGGCATACTTAATTGAATCCACTGAATACCCTCTACAGCAAGAAAGCTGTGTACCATCCCCGCAAGTTACAAGGGATCCAACAGAAACCTCCACAGCAGTCAAATGTCACAACCCAACCAAGTTGCCCACCAACTGCCTTTAAATGGCAAGTGCGGCAAGAGACCCAGAAGATCAGACCATATGAGGTATAGTGGTGACCCCTGGTTTCACTCGCCCCTTCCAACATGGACGAATTGGAATCCGGTATTGCTAACTTCAACCAGGAAAAGGATAGGCCCTTGATAACATCTCAACTACTGAGAGCTGAAAAATTTTCGGCCCAGTACCAAAGGAAATGGCTTCTTGAGCTCTAACAATTGCTGCCTTATTTCCCACAGGTTCCCAAAGTCTGAGGAAAGCACATGTTATGCACTCCTAAAGCCTGGGAAGATCCATCTAATCCCAAGAGCTACAGACCCTATCACTCCTCACTCCTCAGCCATACCTACAAGCGCTTTGAACGTCTCCTGCTCAATCATATCGCACCTGTGATAGACGAACACCTCATACCAGAACAAGCATGTTTCCGACCAGGCAAATTCAATAACAAGCCAAGTACTCAACCTAAAAAGTGTAATGGTAACCGGAGTCGTGTTCGTCGACCTATCGGCAGCCTACGACACTGTCACTCACAGATGCCTACTCCATAAGATCCTGGAAATCACCAAGAATATCCGCTTGACAGAGCTTATCAAAGGATTGCCTGTCAAACATGATGTTCTTTGTTCCGACTAGGAGCAAGAAGAGCCAATGGCGTATGCTCAAGAATGGACTACCACAAGGGGCTGCTTGCAACGTCGCCTGTTCAACATCTTACCAACGACCAACCTAGGAGCGCAGGAACCTGTCTGCTTTATTTATGCAGACGATCTTGGGAATTCGCCGCACAAGATGCAGCCTTCACAGCTGTGAAAGAGAGACTTCCAAAGCTTTGGAATGAACTCACTCCTATTATGAGGAAACCACCTACGTGCAAATCCATCCAATACACAGGTGTGTGCTTCCATCTACACAACCGTGAAGCCAAACGTCAGCTAAAGTTTACCTGGTCTGAACACTCCTGGAGCGCGGAATGAGCCATGTTCCCTGGGAGTTACCTTGGACCGCACTCTCTCATATAATAGACCCCATCGAGAAGACAAGAGTAAAGTATGTTCACGCAATACCATCTTGAACAACTCATCACTGGCACAAGATGGGGTGCTCGCCTATACCCTAAGATCGACGGCACTTGCCCTGTGGTAATCATGTGCAGAGTATACTTGCTTGCCTTGCCCCTTGTATGGTAAAGATCAACCCATTCCAAGAAAGCTTGATCGCGTTAAATGCCTCCTGCCCGGCTTATCACAGGATTCCTTCGTCCAACCCAACGGAAAAGTCATACCATCCTAGCAGGAATTGCGCCCCCGACATCCGCCGTAGCGTAGCGAGCATGCAAGAGCGTAGCCTGCCAAGTATCTAATGTGAGCACCCTATGTTCTGACAGATACCTTGCTGCCCAAGCGCCTTAATTCAGCAGAGAGTTTCTTAACAAAGTCCCAACCTCTTGAAACATCCTCTAAGAGCTTAATAGCGTTCCTTGTGGGAAAGAAAACCTTGCCATCACCAAGTAACCCTCTATTGGTATTGACCTGGTGAGCATCTACCACCTTGAGCTGACTCCTCCTGGGCTGAATGGCGATGCCTCAACAGATTTGAGAACCAGAATCGCTGATCTAAGGTTTACTTGCAGAAGTTGGGGCTACCTGAAGCAGATCAGGACATACCCTGTGGTTTGTGGAACAGCACCACAGACCAATGGAACATCTCTTGTCTGCCATTGCTGGAGCAACAATGCACAAACAAGGACTTGCGGAATTCAGTGAAGCCCAGAATGTTGCACTCATCTATGGCTGGAATCATATTTTAGAACCACAGTGTTTGAAACACCGATAAGAAGTGGTCATCAATGACAAATGCATTGCTACCCCCTGGTTACTAACGTCAATATCGCTGTGCATGTTGGGACGGGGGGTCATTGCTGCGATCACATGGTTTAATTTCCGTCTTTTTTCGCCGATGTGGCACTCTATCGGAACGGTGGTGTGTTTCTATTGGCGTTAACCGGATATTTCTCCGACATTACCTTTCAAAACAAGGATAAATACCGGTGGAAACTTTCATTCATCAGTATAAGCAAGAAATACAGTAGGAACGGCTTGTTTTAATTGAGCCAAGTTTAATCCCTTTTCTGGTTTAAAAAACTGGAAAATTGGTCCCTCAATAGAACACAACCTTTATAGTCAGGGGGCAGTTGTCTCCTACTTCCATCCATGTTATGTGGCCAAAATTGATTTTTTCAGTTTTTTAATGGGTAGTAAAGGCATCCCCAGAGATCACTCGTCCAAAGTTTTGAAATTGTCCGTGTCCATAATTTTCCAACGAGGGGCATACCATTGAAGGTATCATCAATGTCTTCCTTTAGGGCCA
This sequence comes from Ophioderma brevispina, assembly GCA_023653785.1. Lineage (NCBI taxonomy): Eukaryota > Metazoa > Echinodermata > Ophiuroidea > Amphilepidida > Ophiodermatidae > Ophioderma > Ophioderma brevispina. Next base: position 99,168 of record JAMKCH010039631.1, on the reverse strand, counting down.
TTCTTCCGTTAAAGTGTAAGTTTGGTCTCCAAATGACGAAATATCAACATTGAGGAATCCTGAAAATCATTGAAAATCGTAGAACTTTAATATTCTCCTTAAACACGGACAATGCATGGGTGATCTTAAAAATATATCCGCTTTTTAGTATATATTGGCGCTAACTAACCACTTAGTAATGTATCTGTCGTAACGTATCTGTCGGGCCTTTTTCTTAGTCGTGCTGTTCTTGATGAAAGTACGTTGCTTCAATCACCGACTTAGTCCTCTATACGTTATCAGGTGTTACCTTCATACTAAAGCAGGTGTGGTATTCGACTTTATGTATCGCGAAGTTTAGCAAGAGCGCAGCGGGAAGTATGTAACGTATCTGTCGCAGTATGAACGTAACAGGAGGGATTTCTTTCATTACTAGGGCTGGAAACTGTTACGTTGAAACCAGATTTTTATGAAACATGTTATATAACATTTAATCTTCTCGAGTTATCACATATTGGAAAGAGGTATTCAGTTATTTGTAGCAATTTGTCATCCATTCTAATTATTGTAACGTATCTGTCTGCAATATTGGCGACCTGCTCTCAGAGAATCTATTGCGAAATTTAATAATCCAATATTCTCATGTTTTTAAACTTATAATTAGTGCATAATCGAGCTGGATAAATGCAATGCAATCTTATATGCTTCTTGGTAACTAGCAGGACACCTTTTTTTTTTTTTAAGAACGATTTGGGCTGGCGACATGGAAAAGCAGAATGATGCATCTTCAGCCTTTATTGCTTGATACTTTCTCCATCCGGTTACAACATCTCGGCGGATCATTGTGAAAACATAACTCCTAAATAATTTATATTCATAAACATTCATTCTAAAGGCCAAAACAGCTTTAAACTGTGCATGACTGTGAGCGACACTAAAGACCGACTTTTTGAACACTTTATCGAGAAATGGACCTTTAGTCATTGAGATTCAGAAAAGGTATAGTTTGTATCTGGGATGGATTGTTCGAGAGTTAATTGAACAAAAAGTCAAATGTCACTATTTTGGCCTACACGGGGGTGAAAAATTTGTAAAACATGCATGTATTTGATGAAAATGGTTCTTAAATTGATGCTGCTATCTAATCTACCATCTGATTCATAATTAAAAATAGTTTTCAAATTCAGGATTACTTCTTACCGTGGTAACACATAATTTAGCCTGAACTCATAGAGTTCAATGGACATGGTACTTAGATCGAGTGGTTTACAAGCTAACGAAGATTCATATAGCTTATACTCCCCTCCTCAGGGGACATTATGCTTTCAAGATTCATTGCCCAAGTCCAAGTGTACCATGATGAATTGGTATTTCTGTATTTAATTAACAGCTGGTATACAGATCAATCCAGAGTTGAGTACTACCTGAATCCCGCACGTGTCTCAACGGGCTTGAAACATGAAATTTTATGCCACATACACGCACCCTAACCACTAGCCATGCTCTCTCCCCCAATTTGTTTCCTATTATAATCACAAAATTGGAAAAATATTATGAGGTAGAGTAAAACAAATATAACATGGTTTATTTGGGGTGAATAGTGAAAAACCTGTCCCTTGCACGAACAAACTTCTTGCGTAACAATTACAATGAAGAGCGCCGCTCATTCACCATTACTGATGGTGACATCATATGTGATAACAGCTTGGTAGATTTTCGGAATATTCTTCTGCAATGTGTGTTCATGACGTTCGCAGACTTCTTAGACCGTCAGAAGGTGTTCAAAAATTATAATCGCAATGATAAGGGAAAATCCGGGATGGTCTTGGCATTGTGAAGCGAAAACAGAAAAGTCCAATTGTTGAATTTTGTGGGGTGTTTGTTTTGTGTTAGTAAAGGTTGCCGCCATGAGTCAAGCCCAGAAATTGGGGTTTTTAACAGCGTACTATCCTAAATAATCGTATATTATGCGCACACGATATAATGTGACTAGTGAGATGTACTATTTGTGTCGGTGTCACTTGGTCAATTCTGAACACACTGTCTCATCTATGCAGGGTGACATGAACGTTTACTATGCTGACATTGCAAATATGCATGGCTATTTTCCGGCAGTGGAACCAAGTTTGAATTGGGAAATGCATCGGATGTATTGATTGCTGTCATATTTATATGCACAAAACCGTGTCTTGACTAAGAAGGGTCAGTTGCGGTGCTGTCAAGCATGGTTTGCATGACACGTACAATGTACACACAATTTACTGTGTTCGGTTGTGTGTATACTCAATGATCCTGTATATAGGATCAACACGGTTCATTTAAACTTAGTCAGCCGTGGCTTGATCGAGCGCTCGCTATAGATAGCCGAGAGTCTTATGGTTATTTGCATATTATAGGAATGTACTACACATACGCGAATTGCCGTCGGTGACTAGCGTCGGTGACTAGAATCTTTTATACAGGCTTCAATAGAGTAGGTTTGTTTGTGCCTTGGTGTTGGATGAAGGAACTACATCACTCGACTGTGTCTCAGGAATCACACTTATCATTTACAGAGTACTTTACACAATTTTCTCTCAAAACCATGTTGTATTTGTATATTACCACAGTTTGCATGTAGCTCAATAGAAGAAAATCTTACCTTTGCTTGTGGTCCAACAAATGCCTCTGAATCTTTCACATCTTGTCTATGCAAGAAATATTCTTGAGGAAAAACACAAGAGAGACATTTGTTAAAAGAAAGAAACTGGGTTTAGTGATCCCCCCATCATAATTTCTTAAGGAGACACTGGCACATTTGAAAAATAGTGCGCCCTCGAGATTGATATTTTTGCATGGTTGTAAAGCTTTTATATACATTAGCCCTCACTTGAAATGATTAAGACCAAATCAGCGTCCTTATGGGTAAACAGAACGATTTTATAATTAATGTCGCTGGCGACATTAATTCAGCAGACGACGGAAATGGCGTTTAACACAAGAAAATGCACGCCGTATGCATGTTTCCCATGGTGACATATCTCTAAAACGCCTTTTTGGAAAAAATTAATATTTGGCACACATGTTTCTTTCACTAATACCAACATTTCATGAGAATTTCAACAAGATCTGGGCACGAAGCCGTAGCCGATAATCCTACCTTAAGGTAGGATTATCGGCTACGGCTTCGTCACGTAATGCGTTTTCAAATTCCCATAGACTTTGTACAGGGGCTGATTTTGGCAGTACAGAAAATGACCAAAATGGGGCAATTTTGTGAAAAACTACACATTTTATTTCAATCATTTCTCAAGTAATTGATGAGTTATAAGATTGGTGTTTGTTTTTAATGGTTAAAGAAATATCAAAAATCCATACAATTTTTTCTTTTTATGTGTGTCATCAAAAACAAAGAACTGGTGGTCGCAACAACACTTTTTTGTTGAAGTATTTCTAGAAATACTGAAGTATCTGCTTTTCATAATTTTTCCTAGAAGAAACTACAACTCCCTTGGTGATGAATAAGGTGTCATATGAAAGGAAATCAAATTTAGAAAATTCTCACGTCAGATTTTGCAGATTGAGTGTTTCTATTTGAAATAATAGGTGTTTTTAATTTTCGCTAAATTATTTTTCCCTAAAATAATTTTCTCTAAAGAATTAAACACTTGATTCCAAAAAGCCAATGTGAGATTTTAGGTATTTTGTTTATACACACATCCCAAAAGTTTCAGCTTAAAAGCACCTTCCATTTAGGCTGGGAAAAATTATTTATTGTAAAAATTAGGGAATTTTTAAAAAATTGATAAAAACACTAAAACAAATCATGCAGTCTTGAAAATGCAAAAAAATGTGGAGGTGTGTTCAATCCTTACCATAGTCAAGTTTGAACTAAATTGATTCAGAGGTTTTGATTTTATGGTCATTTTTCTGTAAGACCATTTTATCCGATGATCCTACCTTAATACAAAAGAAATGCTGCCAGCCCTGATCTCTGTTAGGCTCATCAACATATACATGCAGGCGCGGATCCAGGGAGGGGGCGGAGGGGGCGCGCGCCCCCGGTAATTCTGCAAAATCTTGCAAAATCAGCCCATTTTGGAAGCTTTTGGACAAGTTTCAGCCTTTCAGCCCCCGGTAATTTTGAAAAAAAAAAAAAAAAAAAAATCATGCAGTCTTGAAAATGCAAAAAAATGTGGAGGTGTGTTCAATCCAATCCTTACCATAGTCAAGTTTGAACTAAATTGATTCAGAGGTTTTGATTTTATGGTCATTTTTCTGTAAGACCATTTTATCCGATGATCCTACCTTAATACAAAAGAAATGCTGCCAGCCCTGATCTCTGTTAGGCTCATCAACATATACATGGATTGAGAATTGAGAAATGTGGTATTTCATACTTTGTACATTTTTTAATGTGACACATCACATACCTACTTTTGCACTGCTGACAAAAACTTGGAGACTATCTTTCAATTTTGAATCAAGTGACTTACGATCTTTAAGCATATACTCAAGCTTCATCCGTGCTGTCTCCTCTCTTTTAAGGGCTTCTCTGCTCCCCCAAACCTCAATTGCTCTGGTAAAGACGATAACATTTGGTGAAAATATGACAAAAGGAATTTAAAACGAGAGGGAAAATGTTTTTTGGAAATGGTGATTCATAACAATATAGTCTTGCATTCTGCACAACAGAGAGACCACATAGTCCCACTAGCTTCTAACATGGTTAAGTTGGCTATAGTTAAAAAAAAAAAAAAAAAAAAAGGGCGCGCGCCCCCGGTAATTCTGCAAAATCTTGCAAAATCAGCCCATTTTGGAAGCTTTTGGACAAGTTTCAGCCTTTCAGCCCCCGGTAATTTTGACGTTTTTCAAATCCTGGATCCGCCACTGACATGGATTGAGAATTGAGAAATGTGGTATTTCATACTTTGTACATTTTTTAATGTGACACATCACATACCTACTTTTGCACTGCTGACAAAAACTTGGAGACTATCTTTCAATTTTGAATCAAGTGACTTACGATCTTTAAGCATATACTCAAGCTTCATCCGTGCTGTCTCCTCTCTTTTAAGGGCTTCTCTGCTCCCCCAAACCTCAATTGCTCTGGTAAAGACGATAACATTTGGTGAAAATATGACAAAAGGAATTTAAAACGAGAGGGAAAATGTTTTTTGGAAATGGTGATTCATAACAATATAGTCTTGCATTCTGCACAACAGAGAGACCACATAGTCCCACTAGCTTCTAACATGGTTAAGTTGGCTATAGTTAATTAAATCAAGACCTTTCCCCTTTATTTTTATATTTAAATTTACACAGTAATTTTACAGTACTTACTTTTCTTCTACATCCCTTCTTAAGTAAACCTGTAGCGGTGGCTCATTTGGGTTGGTGTCATATGGAGTCCTGCGTGTTATTTGCCTGAGTTGCTTTAAGTCCCTGCAAAAAAAGTATTAAACAAATTAAGGACATTGGACTTTAAAATTTAAAACTTAAAAATATATCACATTTCTGTTTTTTGTAATATTTTAACTTGTTTAGATGAGAAATGTAATGTCACATATCACATCATTAATATAAGTATAGATCATGTGATATGTGATGTCAAAGCTGAGCAAGGAATGACATGACGCACTGCAGTATGCATGCATGCGCCTGTAAGACTTGTGCTTTAATATTTTTGCTTGAGTATAGTACAATTCTCGTTTCATGTTTCATATACACGAATCCGACGGCGAGTTCACGAAAGGACACCCTCTACGCCGCCGCCATAGCTGGGGGGCATAGCAATAGTGATACACGTAGCGTCTTTTGGGTTTTGCATGCTGAGTGAACAAATTGACAACGTAATTTAGCTTACCTTTTTTGCAGTATATCACTATTTTCGTCGCGTATTTCCATGGATTCATGGAAAGAGGATGTTATGGACTGGCCTAAAGTGGAATTTCATGGTGAGTTTCTTATTCTTGTGGTAAAATTTGCATGGTTTTAAAGCCTGTTCACGAGCCTGAATTGTCAGCAAGGGAAGAGTCAATCTACGCCAGCAAAACTTCTGGTAGTAATCGCCGGTTGAAAAAATATATTTTTGCAAATTTTAAGCAAACATCGAAAGAGAAATTGCCATGAAAGAATGTAAATTTATTTAATGTACCTCAAATAGTCGAAAATTGGTCAAGAGCAGATCGTAGTTATTTAAAAAGTCGCATTTTTGTCGTGTCTCGCGTGGACGTTCGACGAAACACGACAATGTGCTCGATAGACCATTAGCACACGGGGGTAGGACACGATCTGCTTGATTTGGGCATTGGAGTCCCGGGGGGCTTACTCAACTTGTTTTCAGGTAGGGATGTGCGGCCCGAATGTGGGGGCTTGGTAACGGCTTGGGAACTAAAGTTCTTAAAGTAGGGCATTATGAACTGAAATTTTGAGAAATTTGCAGGTTTTGGAACTGAACTTTGGCTAAAATTTAGCTTCTGAGGGAAACATTTTCCCAAGGGGACCCTTAACAACTGAATTATGCTTCAACTGGAACCCTTAGGAACTGCTAGAGAGATGCGAAATGTGGTCTGAAGGGCCGCACACACCCGTACCTCTTTCCTTTAAATTTTCGCGAATTGTAATCATGCAATTTAGTGTTTTTCAGTTCAGTTGTTTACATGGAATTTCTGATCATTTTACAATAAAACATACTTATTTAAATTAAATAGAATAAAAATAATAATTACAATAATATTGTTTATTATTATTTTTAATTTATTCATACTTCATAGGCCCTACTTGATAAATTGATTTGATGAATTAATATTTTGTCTTTTTTTATAATTTTTAAATTATTGTCCGTTATTACAGGTATTTATGACTTTTTCGTGAATGCGCCAGCATGTGACGACCAGCCGAACCACAACTTCCGAAGCATCACCGAGGGAATGAACTACCTCAGTTCTGGATGGGTAGGAATGGTGCTGCATCGAGACATAAACAGTGAAGTGGTTATGAAGGCCAAGGTCAGGTTTTCTCAGACAATTTCAAGCTACCATGACGTAGAACTACATGTAAGCAGAGACAGCGGGCAGATCACAGGGGTGTCTTGTAACTGCATCGCCGGTGAAGGCAGGTGCTGCAGCCATTCAGCGGGGCTTGCTTTCAAGGTACATGAGGCACTGAAACATGGATTCATCGGCATTGCTTGTACAGATGAGACCTGTAAATGGAACCAGGCACGCAAGTAAATTGTCGTTCCAGACAGCATTGGGAACATTTGCAACAACACAACAAAGTTAACCTCGCAACTCGGTGTTAGCATTCGAGAATGACGCAGACATGAAAGAAAACCTCAACAGCAACCACATGAGACGATTGTAATCACTCCAGGAACATTTGCCCAACAAACATGGTGATGGCAAAGCCAGGTCTCACCAACCGCGGCATCAGCCACAACTGAAAAGGGAGGTACATGGTAATCATGATGGTTCCCTTAAGTGCCAGCTGATCTGCAAAGATTATATTTGACAAAACATGTTCTCGTCACAGACATCATCCAGACACTTGCCGCACAGGAATGAACCAAAAAACTCAGCCTTGGGACTTCGCAGCGAAAGTGCGCATTCAAGCAGCTCCGCAGACGGTGCCAAAGAAAATTGACACCAGATCCATCAAAGTGGTTGAGGAAACCACTCAATCCCGTATTCCATGGAAATGATGCAACACGACATGGTCAGCGATACGGAGAATATGGAACGGGAAAACAGTTCAGCAAGACTGGCATGAGAGAGACAACGACTGGACTAATGGTTCGTCCAGATTCTAGTTGGCTGGGGGCAAGCTTGATAGAACTATTGATGAAGAGACCCATCTTAGAGATCAAACGTCCCACAACAAGGGAAAAAGGGGATTAAAGTACGGAGTTCGGTGAATGGACTCGTAAAGAGTGGACAGTATGATGTCCGAATGGATAAGACGGAAGGCATACAAGAAGACACAACCAGCGGAATGCGGATATTATACGCAAGTGCAAACTGCAATGTACTGTTCGCGCAGAAGGAAATGCAAGTTCTGGTTTGTGGACAAAAGGCCTATGTGAATCGCTGATGTCGAGTTGGACATGCCAGGGCTTTGAAGAAAGACTGCGATTTATGAAATCATTCTACTTTAAGCACCTTCCTACCACAATTAGTGAGCAATTTCTTCTGGGAGACCTTCCTTTGTTGTGACCTCTGAAATAGTTGAAGTAATTAAACTCGAAAGAGACTCTGAATGATGTTAGTTTTGTACTTTTATTTACAACAATGGTTAAAAAGAGACAAATGTGAGTGAATTAATTTACAATTCACAATATTGAAACTACTCCATACTCTAGGTGGTAAAACATGAGCAGAGGATTTGATCTTGCCCTACAGAGGTAAAAATCAGAGGACTGAGTTTTTGATAGTCTAGCGAGTGCCACCTTCATAGCCAGAATGTCTTTAGGCTCTGAAGATGGCACCTACATGTATCACGTATCAAAAAGATTCAGGGTTCCCTGATTTTATCCTCTGACATAAGGGAAAAATGATGATTTTATTTTGTTGTCAAATTAACAATTAGGCCTAAAAAAAAGATGTTGTGTTGCCTCATCGACCCCGACCCTTCTCAACAACATAAAATACAAACGCACCCAATTTGGTTTAGATTGGGTGTTTTATTTTTTTAAAGAAAAGTTTGCACTTTTCGTGACTTTTGGGTGCTTTGGTCAACGTCGCAGTCTTTGTGCACGCTTTATGCGCGAGTGTATTCACCATCCGTAAAGCATGCGCAAAAGACTAGAGGCGATTGATATGTACTTTGACACGAAACCATTACATCGCATAATACAGCGCATCTGCGTGATAGAGTTGCACGTTTCAAATTTGATTCACTCGCCTTTCTGGAGTGCAAAAATACTTTAGTTTTTTATTGAGTTATAATTATCTTTACCCAGGGTCGCCCGATTCAGCTGACCGCTGATCTACCACGGGGGCACTGCCACATCATTGCAAGTAGGAAATAACAAAATTAAATACACACCCAATTACAATAGTTCACATGAGATAATACACAAATTAAATTACACCCAAATACACAATACAATATTTGCACATATGATGATACACAAAATTAAACTATGCCCCAAAAAGATATTAATTGCAAACATAATAAGATAATATACAAAATTTAAAACACAATTCCCAAAGCAATCGTGCACCATTATCATGTTTTAGGGAGTCCAATTGTGGGAAAATAATCGGATCCAAAACATGATAATGATTAAAATTCGATGATGACTGCACAATATTAATTGGTCTCGCTATGAGTTTGAAAATATTTGGCTCGACTGCATCTCGCCCGCAATATTTCTTCACTCATGCTACCAATCGACTCAACTAAAAAAAAAAAAACCAAAAAAACTTGTCCATGCTGAACCTCACGAGGTACTGTACACTTTCAATTATGGCAGTATTGTAACTTAATGTATATTTATGTTTTTATCTTCATAAATATATAAGGCACACTGCAAGATGTTTGCAAAGCATGTTTTAACATTCTTGGAGACTTAAACAAGTACAAGCAACAGGACAACCTCACTTCAAAATATATTGGTCTTTTCACAGAATTAAGAAGTAGCTTTCAAGTTGAAAAAGCCTGCATTATTCTCCATAAATCCTTGGTGCTACCAAAGCTTGATTATTGTGATGCTGTTTGGGGTAACTGCAATAAGACTCTGCAGGGTAGGATTGAACGCCTACAAATTTGATCGGCCAGGGCTATATACGGGTTGTCCTGTGAAAACAAGATCAAGCTATCTATGTGATAAAATGGGATGGGAACCCTTAGTGAAGCGAAGGCAATACCATCTTGCCCTCGCTGTTTACAAATGTATAGCAGGGCTGGACCCCTGCTAATGGGGGGGGCAATAAATTTCCCCTTGTCAAGAATTCCCATTCCATAGGAACCCGTTCTAGCACTTACGGTAAAATCAAATTACAAAGCAACTCGCTTCCCTTCGAATTTTGTAGGCGTTCTTTCCAATACGGAAGCTAAAAAATTGGAATAATCTACCCAAATCATTTAACATCCCTATACCAATTTCTGTTTCAGATTTCAAAGCCAAATACCATCACATTAAATCATAGCTTATAATATTCACAGGTTTATGAGAAATTTTTAAATCATTTTTGTAGTATGAGTAACTTAATCCTATGAATTGATTTGATATCTTATTTTAATCTGGACGATTTTGTATATTTTCTATTATGTTCATTAATTTTATAAAAAATTTTAGAATGAAATCCGGCGATTTTGTCATGATATTCTTGTGTACGTATGTTTGTATAATTGTAATTTTTAAGATTTGTAATTATTGCAAATTTGTTGTTGATTTTTAATAATGGTATTATTTAAGAAATTCTAATATTGTAATGTTTTTTAATGTTTCTGGCCTATGGGGGAAGAACAGAGGAATACTTAATTTTCTCTGAATTGACCCAAGGTAAAGATTAAAAAAACGAAACAACAACATGATTTATTTTCTGTAATGTCATTAAAATCTCATTGTTTGCACTAAAAACTTTTTGCAAGTGTACAATGTACATTTTCTTCACAATTGTTCAATTCAAGAGTCAAATGATGTACATGCATTAATTAAGACCCCCAGTACAATGATCAGACAAGAATTCCATTATCAAAGCTGTATGTCCTACTACATGTATTAGACGCATTGGTTGCATACCTGTTCAATGTCCAGATTGGCCCCAGAACAGAAACAATTAATGAAATGATCAGTCTAATAATTACTAATTGAATCTTACTTCTTTAATCATAATTATTTTTTCACTGAATTATGATTGATGTCACACAATGCACAGAATAATCATGACACACGCAATTGCCTCCTGGTTGGTTCTATCTAGAAAATCAAAAAATATTATATTTGGTTTTTGTTTGTTTTAGGTTGTTTTTTTGTTTTTGATTTTTCACTTTTAATTCTTTGTAATATAGTAATGGGGAAATTGTAATCAAAGGCTTCCCAGTAAGCTTCAGGGTTTTGGGCAAAATCGTGGCAGCCAAATCATAACGGTGTCAACGATAGGCATCAAGTACCCAGGCATTAAAAGATTTAAAAATGGATAACTTGAAGGTAAAAGCTTATATAGCCACAGTTGAAGCAGTTGGCCATTTTTAAAGTTATAAATAACCTTGTATCCACAAACCTGAGCAGGAGATTTAAGAAGAAAGAAGTGAATTATAATATGAGAGCCGTAATGTTTTTATTATTGATAAACCACATCAGAGTATAAAAAAACGGTGCTTTATTTATAGAGGTTCTACAGTGTGTATACGCTCACTGAAATGCAAAATGCAAACGCTTGCCATGTTCAAAAAACAACTCCAAAAATTACTGTATGATGTTTTTTGGCTTTTAAAGCTTGTCTTTGATATTATTATGATGTACAAAAGTTGCTTCTATGTTGGTTTATATATTATATATTTATAATACTTATTGTTTGTATTAGAACATATTTTTTCATGATGTTTTATGTCTCCACATTTGATCCCCGTAAATAACGGGTGTGAATGTGTTTTTAAACGAACCATATACATTTTGCTAATTTGTGTATGTGTGTGGGTTGTATTAAGGGTGGTGTACATATGGGACGAGCGGTGTGTGTACTTATACATGTTCTTATGGTGCGTTGATGGTGTGCGTGTGTGTGTTGATGTGTTGCACGTGCTTGCGAGCGAGTGTGTATTATAGGTATGATGTATGTTGGTAGTGCCCTGTGGGTTGGCTTGGTCAAAAACTGGTGTGTGCGGTTATGTAGTTGAATGTGTGATGGTGGGTGTGACTCCGGGATTAATGGCTGTATGGATGTTGTTCTAACGATGGTCGTGTGTGTAGTGTGCTTGGTAATCCTATTATTGAATTATTTCTGTTGCTGTGTATTAATTTTTGCTGTAAAGCGTAATGCTTCATTTGACATTTTAATTGGAATATATGCTTCTTGTAATTTTATGTATCCACACGACAGGTGTAAGAACAATTTTGTATGGTAACATGTGTTTAAAACCGTGTTAAAATCAGTTATTATTATTAAGTATTAATAGTAATTTTAAATTTTCAACCTCCTTTCAAAGTTTACAATAATAAAAAATCCTCTTTCAAAGTGTAACAATTATAAACATGGAAATCAAAACAATCTAAATTATAATCAAACATGTTTATGATTGTAAAAAAAGACTTGCTGGTCATTCAAACAACTTCAATAGACCCTATCAGCTGCAGCCATTTGTCAACTTTGCCAGCACCCTCGGTTTTAATCCCCTCTACAACTTGCTATTTTGACTGCGCTGCATGTTCAGTGCGCCACATGATGGACAGCATACGAGGGCACTGCTGGGTTCAAAAGTTGATACTGCGCATGAATATGGTCTAAATGTGGCCAGACAAAAAATCAAGTTCTGTTTCCGGTATCAAACTTTGGCTGGTGGCCATTTTTTTTTTTTTATGCCAATAATCATTACGATGTAGGTAGAAAAGATTGTGTGGATTAAAAACAATTAAAAACATTTTCACTTAAATACGTTTTGTTTCCTTTCTTCCATTTATTGATTTTTTACACCAGGCTGTTACTGTAAAACCTTCTGTTTTTGTTTGGCCTTGTCAATATCAAACTTCAACATGTTCATGTACCATACAGACTAAAATAACTTCATTAAAATCAACGTCTGCATGTCAAACATGTCCAACTTAAAATTGTCTTCGTGTCTCAGCACTGTCACTGTCCACTTCCATTTTCCTCTGCTCCTCATCCTAATTTCCTCGGGCGAATCAAAGTTGGTTGTAAATTAACACAACCTCACATATGTAAGAAGGTTCTCCACGTTCTGACCCGGTAGGGATGATATGACTCAAAGTTTGAAGCATTTTAGAGACGCTAATATCGACGCTCCCATGATCCTCCTAACGCTTGGGCGATCCGTCTTGTCTTGGTACTCTTCTTCCGGTAGGTCGTCTGTCCTTATTTCCTTTGTTGACGCAGTGATTGTTACGGTAACTTCCTTGCGGCAACATGCGCTTCGCTGGTGAAACCCCTATGCTGCAAGGACTTCTGTCACCCCGGCATACATCTCGCCAAGCCACCATTTTGAGTTTTATAAATACGTATCGCTTTCACGACCACAAAGAATTTTTGACACGTACATAACAAAGCATTTGGGCTACACAGTACAATGCTTTGTAGGTATATGGCTTTTTTGTAAATGCCAGAAAGTTTGTGCCAGAAAAAAAAAAAAAAAGAAAAACCGGGGCCCCTTTTTTTGCGATTTTTGCTCTTTGGACGAATATTTCCGTGCAGTCTATTTTGCATTCCCTCTGTTGAAATGATTGCATGAAACTCTGTGGTCTGATACCGGATAAAGGGTCCGCGAAGGCCATAAAATGTAGATGTTTCACGCACGTACCTTTGCCATCAGTGCCAGCCATGTAGCAACGATATCGCTCGGCTGTATCCGTGCAACCTTGAAGAAACTCCCACCAAGATCTGTAAACATCAATGCCATCTCAACCGCCTCAATACCATAACACAGCTGATTCATGACTGCAAGAGATGAAACTTACATACGCTGCCAGGGTAAAATACATCAACAGCGTTGCCAACGAATTCCCAAAAGGCAATCTTTGCGAGGGGCCAGTGTAAAACTTGCCACTGTTGTCATCCTAGAACTGGACGTAAGCACCTGGGCTGCTGGATTCAGTCCTGTGGTGGACTTTGCATGGGTGCGTACAACTTGGTCACACTTGGCATAATTGTGGTCTGCGATTGTTGCATCGTACCATTTAGAAAACACGTGCATCTTTCATCTTGGGTGGGTCCGTCCTGTGTGTCGCAGTTGTTTGATTTTGAAGCTTGCAGACATGTGGCGTACAAATTTTCTTCTTCTTCATTTTAGGACACGTCTTTTCGGCTTAGGTCGCCCAGGAGACAATGATTTCTGAAATAGGAAAAAGAAATTTAAAATACAATCACATACTTGCCAAGCGGAAATAAATACTTCTAGGCCTGGGGGGGAGCTTGCCTCCGAAACATGTTGAAAAGTTTTGAAAAAAAAAGACCTCAAAATGGGTCAATCACGGTTAACAAAAAAGGCAACAGCAAGCGGTATTTTCACATAGGCCGATCTACACGTATAGGCATGTGCATGGGTTTCTGGACAAGCTTTTTTTTTAATGGCATTTGCAGACTACAGTTGTCATTAACCCTTTTCGATGCTTAGTCATAAACTATTTTTGAGGTCCTTCTAAATAAATCCAGATTTAAACAGTCCAAATCCTTTTTTATTTAGCGGAATCGTCGACAAACGCCCATCATATTACTTCATTTTCCCGCACTTCCCAACTTGAAAGCCTGTGTTTAGATGTGGTAAAGCAATTAATCTGCCATCACTCAAATGAGAAATATGTAAAGGTGCAATATAGATTGTCAAATAACAGGTGGCGCCAAAAAATGTGAAAAATTCTAATGTTTGCCCTGATGTAAAACTTGCCATCAAAAATCCCCCCATCTGAAAGGATTAGAGCTGAGAACTGTTCTTTTGGTACGAAAAATGGGGAGTTTCTGATTTCGTATAGGAACAAATCCGAAATTCAGCCGATGTTTTATGAAAAATAAAGCAAGTTAAAATCACCATTTTTTCTCTGCCTCTTAACGCATTTTTGTAGCCAAATAATGTAAAGAGATCTATTGTAGTGGCCTAATTAAATATGTAAAGTATTATTATGACACAATATTGTGGTGCCTCAAATTCTCACTCTCGTGCACCTTTAATATAAATACATTTTGAATATTGTAAAAATCAAAATACTTACATTGATGTTATCCTACACAAAACAAGGAAAGGATGTCCTCTGTGGTCTACCATCTGGAAAGTGCCTGGAACACACCTGCAATGCAAATGTATAAGAAAAAAAAATTATAAATTTTAAGGCTTTCGCTAAAGGTCAGTCACCAATCACAAGTCATGCCAATGGATTCATATTTTAGTAAAATAAACGTGAAAAAGAAAGTCGCCGTTTGCCGTTGGTAGTATTTGGTACCCCCGTCACACGCTGCTCTGCCGTTGCACAGCGTAACTTTTATACCTTATGAGTGAGACAACGCGAACCTGCGAACTGGTTTTGTGTGGTTGTAGCGCCTGTGGTGGCCCGTGGCCGTATTGTAGGACGCCGGGGAGCTTTTCAGTTTGGTAATGGTCTGACGATTGGTTGGGTCAAACATCTTCCTCAAGATTAGACAATTATCAGTGAATTTACAATGATCTTTACACTACCCTGCTATGATCGATTCGGTATTTACTACGTCCTGTTCATTTCACACGCAATCCCTTTCATCCTAACTTGGCAGTTTCTTCGTTGTTTCCATGGCGGTGAAGCGATCTTTTGTAAGGCTGAACAATGCACATTCGTTGTGTGTTTTGTCTAGTTGAATTTCCACGTAGATGGTTCTCTCCATTCCCGTACTTTTTTGTCACTCTTTGTTCAACCCTAGAACTTACAATGTTTCCTGAGCCCCCATGGTTGTAGCAAATTGACACCGACCGGAGAGTTTTATTTTTATTTGCAAAACTTGTTTGAAACAGCAAGTTTACGAATGTAAGGTTACGAAGTAACATACGAATTGTGGTTTATCGTATCAGCGCGTTCTCACTATTGCCCCCCAGCAATGGCGGACATTGAGAATCGCCGCACACGACTAAGGGGGGGGTGAATTATTGTTCCCTTGTCGGATTCGTCTATAATTGATGCACAAGTTAATTATCATTTTATTTCAAGTAAGAGTGAATAGCTAACCTTTGGCCAGTCATCAGGGGAGGCACTTTGTGTATTGGCAAACATCAACAAAGTTTGGGCTAAATATGTAGTGATGCTTCTGTAGTTGACACTAGTTGCAAACCTTCTGGTGATTTAATCAATGTTCTTTACATAGTGATTGGCTTGTTTGTAGTTGGCCCTTTCAACCTCTAGATTCTCTTGGGTTATAACACATAAGTCCAGTGGCTTTTTGAGATGGCTTCCTATACACTACCCTAGACAATGACCCTAGGTCCTTTTGGGGGACCCATCTCAAAACCACCGACCTAGGGCACTAGGCATGTTAGACTTCAGGAATTTGTGTGCATTCGTGTTCAAAAATGGACGTGATTCTGACAATGCATAATTTTAGAGAAATTTTTGAACTCGACTCTGATTAATCACTGCAAAGTCAATTACGCCCAAGTCATCACAATGCATGTTTGTCGTGTAACTGACAGAGGAGATATTATGCAGAGTTTCCGTAACGTCTGATCCCATCTTACACAACCTGTTTGCGTGAGGGTCTTGTTTCTGACACACTTATGATTCAGAAACCCTTCACGGAATAAAGCACATGTTTATTCCATTAAGGTTTTCCAAATTCAAAGTGTGTCATAAAAAGATGTCAGATGTGTAGGGTTTCCGGAAGATCCAGTTGTTTGACATTATTTGGCATATTTATTAATTGATTTAATGTAAATGATCTTGATGACACATTAAAAATAGGTAACGCACATAATATTCAACTACATGTCAGTTGGTTTTTTCTTTTCCAGACACAATCTGAGAGAATGTCAAGAACCAAGCCCAGAGCAAATGATGTTGGTGAAAACCTCTGCTTGAATTTCTCTGTGGATGATTGTCCTGCAATTTTTTTGCAAAAAGGAATGGCCTTTTCAGTTGTTATGTTGCAATTTTAAAGTGGGTATTTTGTGATTCACCACTCGCCCCTGAATACATACCTTCACAAATTGCGAGTTTGGTATAATCTGTACCATTGCCTTGGAATGTTTGTGTGCTTAGTATTAATTATGGTGCATATTTGATTTTCTTCTGCAAGAGATTAAGAATATTGTAATTTTGAGGGCACATGTCCGTGGTTTGAAGCGCCCAACCCACATGCCAAAAGGTTGTGAGTTTGAGCCCCACCGCGGCCAATGTGTTGGTGTTCTGATAAGGCACTTTACCCTCAATTACTCCTCTCCACACAGGTGTATCAAATCGGTTTCCATCGTGTGCTGAAAGGTATACATACTCATTATGGTTGGAGTAGTGGCAAACCCCCAGCAAAAATTACATGCAGGAGTCTGTCCCAAACCAATTGAGAGAGATGGCATACCCCCACACTTGCGTGACATTTACAAACCGTACCTTTTTTAATGCTGGATAGGGAAGATACAGACACAGTGCCTATGGGACATTGTAATGAAAACTGTAACGTCATAGCATCAAAAGTCAGCATCTGATTCGACAGAAATTTTACAATAGGCTTTTTCTGACAATAGAACTGAACAATAACAAAAAGATGTTCTAGGATAAGCAAATTCCTCTTCAATGTTTAAATAAAGCCCTTTGCTGGTAGTCTGAAAGGGAGTCCGAACTTTAGACTCTGGTTTAAAACCAGGTTAGTCCCCATGAGTGGACCTTTTTTTCTTCTTCCAACATGCGTCGAAAATGTGCTGTGGTGGGAAAATTCTCATGGATGGACTGTTTTTTTGGCCCACCATGAGCAATTTTAATCACCTGTTACGTTAACATTTCACAGTATTTTTTTCAAAGGAAAAAAAGGTCCACTATGTAGGACTAACGCTGGGTTTAAACAGGTCTAAGTTTTCAGACTCCCTTTCCGACTACCACCTTTATGTTTCTTCTCCGATCAAAAAAATAACTATTTTTTTCATTTCACAGCATGATATCGTGCAAGCCATCAAAATCTGCCATTCTTTAATCATGAAATTGGCAGTTTAATGACTGATTCTTTGACAAAAATGTTAACCAGAGCCTTCATGCCAGCATACATTGCTGTGTGGGTTAAGATACTTTTCACTGAGCAATTATGGCAGCTACTGAAAAAAGCTTTATAATCCCCAATGGAAGTCTTTGCACTAACTAAAAGTTGTACTTCCTTCATGTAAGCAGAGAGACGTAGCCTGGGGTAAAGACTTCCACTGAGGGATTACATAGCTTATAGAACAAAGCTGTATAATCCCTCCATGGAAGGTCTTTACACTAGACTAAAAGTTGTATGTCCTTCATGTAGGCAGAGAGACTTAGCCTGGGGTAAAGACTTCCACTGAGGGATTACATAGCTTATAGAACAAAGCTGTATAATCCCTCAATGGAGGTCACATTGTACACTGGACAAAGTGGTCTGTCTTTCAAGTAAGGAGAGAGAGTTAGCTTGGAGTAAAGACTTCCACTGCAGGATTAGGCAGCTTATGGAATAAAGCTGTACTAACCATAAATGGAAGTCTTTCCACCAGACTTAAAAGTGGTATGTCCTTCATGTAAGTAGACAGAGTAAGCCTGGGCTAGAGGCTTCTAGGAAATTTTAGGCAGCTTATGGAATAAAGCTGTATAATCCCTTCAATAGAAGTCTTTACACAAGACTAAAAAGTGGTATGTCCTTCATGCAAGCAGAGGAAGTTAGCCTAGGGGTAAAGACTTCCATTGAGGTGTTATGTCTTATGGAATAAAGCTGTTTAAAGCATCAATGAAAGTCTTCCTACAATGAATGACATCCTACGTCACTTTCTTTTGTTGACTGCCAATCCATGCCTGCCAATCGTTATGGCCCATTGTATTAAAACTCTAACAGATACAATTGCCCAGTGTGTAACAGCCAGGCCGACCTAGTTCAAGATACCAGGCCCTAACATGTTTACAAACATTGCTGTTAACTGGTCTATACATTATGACTACACATAACTCTTCGAGTTTGCCATTCATTTAAGACTTGAATCTGACGTTGCCTGTTTAATAGCTTCATTTTCATATGGCACAATTAACTTCATTCATAGACTTTTTCTAGTCCTTATAAGGAGATGAAGATGTTAAAGCAATATTAGCACATTTTTTCAAGAGTGCCCTCAATTTTCATAATTTAATATTTTTGCAGAGTTATGCTGGTAATTGTCTACGAAACTATACCTGCAAACGAGAATGCTAAAAAATGCGTATTTATCATAAAATAAGCGATTTTGTAATTAAAATTGGAATCCCAGATTGGACTTAACAGTGGAGCTGGAAATGCTACGTTTATGTCCGTCCATGATGAAATAGTGCCACCTCAAGAAAATAACCTCTAACTTGACTTGCCTGAACCAATGAAATAACTAATGGATGAGCGTAGATATGTACATGGCGCTATTTCCCGGCTATTTCACATTGGAAGGCCGTTTCTAGCAGCCGTTGAATTATTATTGGGATCCCGATATTAATTATTCTAATTACAAAATTCCTTCGTTTGTGACACATAGACATTTTCGAGCTTAACCATTCACAGGTATAGTTTACTAGCCCATTACCAATGCAACCGTGTAAGAATCTCAAAATTTTTTGAAAAATTGAGGACGCTCTTCAAAAAAATTTGCTAATATTGCTTTAATGTACATTAAAACACAATTTGACTTGATTTTAAAAGTTTCCATGTACCCTATCATTTTCTGATCCCTATTGAATGAAAAACAGCAAGAAAATCAATTTTAGCACAAAAATCCTACAGGAACTGTTGCATTGACACACCAAACCCCACTATATTTCGAAACAATTTGGAAGGTTTAGGCATTGTATAAATTTAAAACAAAAGTGGAAAACAAAAAAAATATTTAAGCTATTTTTGCCATTCAAATTTTTGTTGCCAATCCATGTGTATTGATTTTACACAAAGAGGGTTTCCAACTGAATGAGTAAGCCATCTTGCAATATTTGGTTATGGTCCATGTGTTAATGTCACAGTACACTGCAATGCTCATTGCAACAAGGCAATTTGGAAATATATATTTTGTTTTTGTACAGTAGATGTAAGACTTAAAATATGGAAATATACATTGACAACTTGAGTTGTAATAATTTCAGTCTTTAATGTACAAAAGAGAGAAATTGTTAATGAATATCACAAAGTGCTGAATATTGGGTATTTCATTTTCCCTAAAGTTTTAGGCTGGTATTTTGAAAGGGAGTCTAACTTTAAACCTGGGTTTAAACCAGGTTTAGTCCAACATGAGTGGACCTTATTTCCTTCCAACACACTCTAAAAATGTGCTGTAATAGGTGAGAATATCGGTAGACGTTTCATATAGAAGTCCCATTGATGCAAATGAGGTATTACAATTGATTCCGCCATGCGCTGTATGGCGTTGTGCAGTAGCGCTTGACGGAATGAATAGCAATACCTCATTTGCATCAATGGGACTTCTATATGAAACGTCTACCAGAAAATTCGTCATGGGATGGGCCGGAATCCTGAGGAATTTTCCCACCTGTTACATTGAACCTTCACAGTATTTTGAAAGGAAAAAAGGTCCACTCATGTAGGACTAACCCTGCTTTAAACCCAGGTCTAAAGTTAGACCCCCTTTCAGAATACCAGCCTTAAGTACAACAACCTTGTTATCTCTAGATGATATTTGGTCAGACACTCATTTATTGGTAGACTTTGCACTAATCTTAACTGCATAATACGTTATCTTACGCAAATTACAAGTTTATTCTGCCATAGCCATGTGATCCCAATAGATGTACTATCAGATTAAAGGGACACTGGTGCATTTTGCATGCATGCCCTCAATTTCGGTCAAAACTCAGGTTTTACATGTTTGTATTGCTTTGTTAAAATTCTGAATCTGGAATTTTTGTTACAGTATCCTATGGCACTGTTATACTGTGCATAAATGTTTACTGCATGAAAAAAAAAATCTGATTCATCTCTATCTTTGGATTTAAGCATTTTACATGACCATCTTTCGTTCTAGATGATTATTTTTTAATTACTACCCAAAAGTTGTATTTTGAAATCTCTGATTCAGCCTTTAATACAAGTCACAATCGATCCATTTCAGCTATTTTGAGGAATTTAGTATTTTGCCTGAAATGGGCTTGTTTAAGAGATTGTCAGGGATCAGTGAATTGGAAGAAATTTTGATCAAGATTCATATGGGGAAAATCATAGCTAAGGGAGCATCATAGCAGAGGTACCATAGAACCTGAACTAAAATTACTCGATGTACAAACAAAGAAACGGTTTTAGTCTAATTCTTGGAGGTGAGGATTAACACATGTAAAAGCAATGCAAACATACAAAACCCAAAGTTTTGACAAAATGGGCCAGTGTTCCTTTAACCATGAAAAAATTTCTTAAAACAATGAAATTCCCATATTTCTCGTTAGCTGGATATAAGGCTTGAAATAGTTGGTTTGCTCACTATACAAAATATTAATAAAATAAACAAAATATTTGAAAAAATACCAAAAAGGACTTTGTTGGCTGTGTACACCCCCACACACATGCAGAAAAGTTCAACCATGATTTCGTCACTTGATGATTTTGTTGAACTGGCAGTTCAAATTGTTATCAATTTGGACTTGGCTTTGAATTGATCAAATAAATGAAGGGTATAAATATAGTTACATGGCCTTATGTTCAAGATTGGTTATCATTATATGTACAGACTATGATTTCAACAGAGGATTTATTTGACAAATTATTTAAAGGTATAATTGATTGGCAAATTCTTAGTTTGTAAAATGTTTATATTTGAGTTTAATATGAACATTGATATTAAAGGGGAACTAAACCTTAAAAGAGGGACAAGCTTATGTTTGTATAGGAGATTTTCTATCTCTCAAACCCATTCCTCTCAAAATTAAAAGTATTAATTAGGTGTTCATAGGTGAATCCATTTTGACTTTGGATGATGTAGCCTGGGCCCACCAAAGAGTGCCGGCAAAGCGACCATTCCTATACCATGAAGCACATGTTCCCATCAAAACATCTATTCTTAGTAATGAATGGCCGCTATTCAAAACATTCCACATGCGCTTTCGGTGGAGAAGAATCAATTGTTCTAGACAGAGACACATTGCAATGTCAGGTATGGGACGGATATGTATAGGATTATAAAGTGAGTCAAGATGAAGATGTTCTACTTCCCGTGAAATAGTGAAGGTCAAATGAATGGCAGGAAATACCATTTCAGTAGGTTTTTCTAATTACACAGTGTAGAACTACTACGCACACTGAGATCAAAAACATTAATCCTATTGAGCTTGAGCAAATGCATACATCTCTATATAACATCTGAATGTTTGCCTTCTTAATACACATTGAATGTTTTGAATAGTATAGCCGCAATTCGCCATCACAAAGAAATATTTTAGTGTTTACATGTATTTCAATGTAGGATACCTGTATGACGGTTTCGCCGGCACTCTTTGGTGGGCCCGGGCTACGTCATCAAAAGTCAAAATGGATACACCCATGAACACTGAATTAATACTTTTATTTTTAGAGTGAATAGGTTTGGGAGGCTGAAATTACTTTTATTCGAACGGTCATACATGTATATAAACATTATGCTGATCGAATATTTAGAGTTTTGTTCCCCTTTAATTTTTGGTTTCTAAACCTGTAAATATATGTAATAATTTTTAAGTAAAAATATCCAATATTTAATTTTTGTTAAGGGCACATGATGAGAATAAAATGTCCAGTAGAGATGCAAGTCTGTGTATGTTTTGAGAAAATTAATTGATCAAGTTTTAAAACAGCAGTGATTTAAAGGTGCATGTTCGATCGTCTTTAAGACCCCCTGATTTACCCGGAAGTATTATCGATTTTGGTATCAGATGAAAGGCCGTATTTTTCTCACTGTCGTTCTGAAATTTGAGCCCTCAAATCCATTTCATTCCCAAGATATAAACAAAAAACCGCCATTTTAGTGGTTAACCATCAATATTAGCACAGTATTGAATAGGGCTTTGCAACATGCATTATTGCGTCTACCATCGAAACCGCAAGTTTGTTTCCCACGGTACTTGATGGGGTGTATGTGCAAGTGCCAGGCTCTCGTATCAAGTAGAGAACACAATACACATAAATCAGAACAAGCACCTTTAAGACAACATATGTTAACTTGATACCTTCCTTAACATATTGAAGGATGATTATGGCATATAAAAAATAAGAATTGAAAATGAAATATTTGCCAGATATTGATGCCCATGGCACATTACAAAAAGCAACCAAAACTAAATACACAATTTAAGATTATTACAACATTTATAGTGGCTTCTGTCTCCTTTGGCAGTAATTGATTAGATGAGCGAAGTCCACATCCTGATTTATACAATTCAACAAGCTTAAATATGTTGGTCCACAGTTAGGAAGTATTTTGAGCATTAGTACATAATACTTGTCAGTCAGGCATATGTTTAAAAATGCTGAATTAAAACACACTCAGTGCTCATGGGTGATTGAGAGTGTTGCTGACAAGACATTCTGTATGTACCCCATGGAATAGTGCATGATGGGAAGATGAAAATTATCCATTGACATTTTGATCAGTTTTGGATTCATAAAACTAATATTGGATGGATTTTCCAATTGTTATGTGGTTGCTATTATCACCCTCCTCAACAAAATATTGGGTTCATCTTGCACTTGCCCAACATTTCCATTTAGGCTTGGGTAGATATATTTTGGTATTAATCTTAAGCCATCCAATACTAATAATATTGCTCATTAATGTATTACACAATATAATACTATATATTTATCAATTTAAACTAAATTCTTTGTAATAATTTGCTAAAATGTTTGGCCATCAATGTTTCATGGCTTTCTATAATTATGTACAAAAGATTGCAACAATTGTATTATGTACATGTATGTATGTAAATGTATGTACATCACTCCTTTACACTTGAATAAGTAAAGCCAGGCTTACTGTATTTTGGGAAACGAAACGAAACAGAACTCCCATTGGATTACACGCCATATTCCGTCATGCATGCATGCGTGTAATCCAATGGGAGTTCTGTTTCGTTTCGTTTCGCAAAATACAGTAAGCCGTAAAGCCATGATTGTCGTGACTGTTCAATAAATGACATTCACTATAACATGTGTCATTGCTTTATTTAAAAGGAGAAACAATGATTTCTACAATATAACTCTTTAGTCTATTATATTAAATCTTTAGCCTATCCTTGTGACTTATTGAAAGTTAAAAATTTTGGCATGACCCTCACCTTTGTCAGCTGAGCGAAAAGCAGTCAGTTGAGGGAAAAAGTCGTCAGTTGTGGGTAAAGCACGCCTATTCAGGTAACTGTCAGTTATTCTTGAGAACAACATTTAGTCAGGTGAATGGAGTGCATTGTCTTCACAAGACGTTATACGTATAGATGAGTTGACATCAATGTTTACAAACACAAGTTAGCACCTTGTCTACTGACATGCTAGAGGTGCGAAGAATATGCCCATACAGTTACAGCATTCAATAGCAATATCACGCCTGATTGAGTGCGAATTTTAAAAGCACAAGCCCTGCAGGTGCTAACGCATACTGCCGGGCAGTGCTTTGTTCGTTGCCCGGCGTTGACGTCACATGTCACCTCATCTATAGAAAGCGTGTAATTGTTAATGATGGCACGCAGAACATCACACTCCATCCATCCACCCCATTCTTTATATTTTTGAGGTAATTGTGAAAAAATTGCTCGCCAAAAAATGGCCCATATCTGCAGTCCTGTATCTTGCCAGTCCTCTCTTGTCCTCTCCCTTCAAAAACCTTTCAAAAAGACTTCCACCATCACCAATACCACCACCACCAAACCATTCTTCAACATGGAAGAAAAGAATGTCTGATATAATCTAGTCCTTGGCTTGAAAGCTACGCCCAGCAAACTGTGCCCTTTGTGCCACAATTTTAGAAAAAGTTATGATGTTTGGTAGGATGTTTCTTCCAGGAGATAGTTTGAACTCGCAAGAGTAGCCTGGTATATTGTCATTTAACCGGTCTTCATAGTCATGTTTCTCAACCATGCAGGAATATGCTTTCTACACAGACCCTGAAGAAGGCAACCTTAGTTGCTCTGTTGACATCATCAGACTTCTGTATGAGTTCAAGCTTATTGCAATCACGATATGCTTGTCCTTTTTCTTTTCAAGAAGTGGGGGTCGTACAGTGGGCTTTCCCTCGCTTTGCAACACTGTGGTCCCAGGTTCGACCCTTGGTTGGGCATGTGATTTCACTTGCGTTTAGCTTCCAGTCCATACGGGACCTCGCAGGTTTTCTCTGGGTGCTCCGGTTTCCTGCTTCTAAACTGGGCTTTCTTCCCTAGCGTGTATATGATAATAAAGTGAATTGAAATAAAGTATCTTCGTGACACTAAAATGACACGATAGTGTTGATGTGTCGATACTAATACCTCCTCCTCTTGTCAAGAAGTCCTTTTTACCATCAAGTACATATTACAGAGGACCCCAGATGTTCATGATCTACTTCCTTGATAGTTTTGCCTTTCATTGCACGAATAGGAGGGTGATCTACCTCTTCATGTAATTTCTTCATGTTAGCATTAGTCCCACTGCTAAGCATGACATCATTTTACAGCTTTTGTAGGGAGAACAGAGTGAATATCATCCTCCAAAAAATTCACTGCGAAGCTCAAGAGATGCTGCAATCGAAAGTTTTTACCTTACTTGCTTTGTTCTGCACAAGCATGGGATCACTTCCTATGTGAAGCAAGGCATACAAGTGAGTTCAATCCTGCAATCTTCAGTGAATTCGCTGACCCAGTGGATAAAATTTGAAGCAATGGGAACTCACTTCATCAACATCCATAAGCCACCACCAGCTGAGGCAGACTTCAACTCCCTTCCAGCAGTTCAGCGGTGCTCCTTCCTCTGCGGAGATTTCAACTGTAGAAATACAATGTGGGGATACTCCAAAATTGACAAGAATGGCAAGCAGCTCTTGAATGGATCGAAGTCCAAGACCTCCCAACTGCTGTTTGATAGAAAGGATCCACCTACTTTCTATTCAAGCAGCCATGGGACACGGACCTGTCCCAACCTGTCAATAGTCACCAGAGACATCCGATCCCGCTACTCTACAACGGTCCTCCATAGATTCCGTAGATCAGGTCATTGCCCTATCTTGGTCACCAGTGACATCAATGTCAAGATCTCTAGCCTCTACAGAAAGAGATGGAATTTCAAGAAAGCCAACTGGCCCAAGTTCAAACAACTCACCAGTGAACTGTCATCCAAGCTGCCAGACCCGGCTTCATCTAACATCAACGATGCATATTCTGACTTCTGCTCTATGCTACATCAAGCAGCCAAGCATTTCATTCCAAGAGGCAAAAGAATCATTACACCCCCTGTTGGGACAAATTGTATCGTGATGGCAACTGCGATATTGAAAGAATAGAAAAAGGCAACCAGCTACTGGATCTGCTTGGCCAAAAGAGACATGCCAGGTGGGATGAAGCAATATCCAAAATCAACTTTACCCACTCAAGCCGTAAGGCCTGGAACACCATCAACAAGCTCGCCGGTCTTAGCTGTCCAGCTAAGCAGTGCCCTGTCTCTGCAAATTCCATCGCTTCAGTACTTGTCAACGATGGAAAGTGGCAAGATCACACTCCACAGGCGAAAGCCCATGCTCGTGCTGTTCATGAAGAGATTAAACAGCTTCTACAAACCTCTCCACCGTCAAGCCCCCATGTCCCAACCATTGATGAGATCACCGAAGCAATTAAAGTTCTCAAGAATGAGAAATCTCCTGGCAACGACAACATCCCTACATAATTTTTGAAGAATATGGCACCTGAAGCTATGGGATGGCTCCAACTCTTCCTCTCTACATGCTTGGGATCTTCAACTATTCCCTCAAGATGGAAGACTTCAAAGATCATTGCAATCCTGAAGCCCAAGAAACCAGCAAATGAGACAAAAGAGTTATCCAGACCTATCTTGCTGCCCTATCTCACATCAATAAAGATGTTGAGAGGACATGTGATACTCGTTTAGTAGGATCAAAGATACGGTCGAGGCAAATCCACCTGCACCCAAGTTGGATTTCGAAGAGGTAAATCAACAACTGATCAGGTAGCAAGACTAGTTAATCACATCGAGACAGCCTTCTGTACCTCAAGCTACTCAAAATCTTCCCTGATGTCAAGTTTGTCAAGTTCATAATGCTGCTCATCCAAGACAGATCTTTCGTCCTGGGGACATCAAATGGGCAGTGCAGTAGAAAGCGCAAATTTCTGAACGGTGCCCCACAAGGTTCTGTCCTGGCACCCAGTCTTTCAACATTTACATCTCAGCAAAACCCAAGACCGTTAGCTCTGTTTTTCACTTTGCAAATTGATGCGCATAAAGAGAACTTAACATCACTCTAGATGGAGATAAAATGTCACACGACCCAACACCGAAGTATATACCTTGGCGTCATGGACTGCATTACTTTCAATCAACACACCAAGGCAGTCACTGTCAACACGCAGTTTCGTGTCAATCTCATCAGAAAGCTCGCAGGAACTGGATGGGGTGCATCATGGACACTTTACATTACATCAGTTATTGCTTTGACATACTCAACCGCCGAATACGCTGCACCAGTATAGAGTAACAGTGTACACTCACACAAGATTGATGTTCTGAATGATGCAATGAGACTTGTTAGTAGTTGCCTCTTGGCGATGCCTGTAGAATATCTTGGAATTCTGTCTGGCATAGGTCCTGCAAACCTTAGGAGGGACTTTCAGACGATCAAGCTCGCCAAGAAGTGTGATGAACCTGGTAGCCTAATTCCCCCACCAACACCATTTGAGGATCAGAGAATTCCACGGAATCCCTTTGCTATCGATCATCTGCATCAATGACAGATGGTATGAGCAATGGTCATCCTCTACCTTATACCTAAAGCAGTTTGTGGACAGCCCATCTAGCAATCCTAAAGGCTGTGACTTTGATAGGAAAGAATGGGTCAACCTAACTTTCATATACATGCGGTAATGCAACCATGTGTTCCTGCATTAAGGATATAGTGCATTAACTTGGAGCACAACAAATAAGTGTCACCCCTCCTCTGTCTAGTATTGGAATGCACAGGCAAGCTAGTTTTCACAACAGAACAAGAGACCCTAATTTACATAATCAATTTGAGCTCTATTTCTGGAAACTAATACATTTGCCTATCAATAAGAAAGTCATGGTGCATGACTGTCAGTCACACACAAAAAAGGGCACTCTAAAGTGATAAGAGGATAAATCCTATTGGTTCAAAGTTTCAACAAGAGGGAAAATTAGACTTATTCATGACACTCAGAACTGGCATTGGCCGTACAAAACACTTCTTCACAAATCGGTGTGGAACTTTCACCAAACTGCGTTTGTGGAGAGCCACAAACCATTAGCCACATCATAGGTGACTGCGAGGTCTACAAATCCCCAAGAGGAATCCCGGGCCTGATCAACCTGGATGATGAAACGATCAGCTGGTTAAAGACAGATATTCCACTGTGATTTTGGACTTAAATGAACGAACGAACTGCACTTTATTGGCTGACTCTTCAAATGCAGTGAGTAGATCATGGGCAGATGATATCTATGCAGTCAATGCAACATTGTCAGCATCGGTCTAAATCGGTCTAGTGCTTTCGCGGAATTATTTTTTTGGCTAACACCGTTATTGCTTCTGTGTATAATGCAATCCCGGGAATACCATGTATACCCATTGGGATGAATCATTAGGAGGGGTACATAGAGGCATTCTCGAATGTGGGGTTAAAGGGTTCATACTTCCGAAAAGTCTTACTTTTCTTACTACAGTGGTACATGGATTAGTGTAAATTATGATGGGGTTGTTTCTCATCGGCAGACGTCGGCGGTCGCTAGCCTTTGCAACATGCTTTGCGCGCCAGATGCATAAACATACGCGTTGCGTAAAAAGTATATTCGGAAGACTAGCATCGGTCGACGTCTGCCCATGCAGTAAGACCCCATCTGCAAATACATTGAGGTTTTGAATGTGTTTATCAATACCAGTCTCTCCAAATTCTCGTTTCCTAATGAAAATTAAATAAACCGTAGAACGATTGCGACAAGTACCACAACCACTGCGAAAAGTTTGAGAATAGCTGCCATCTTGGAAGGTTCGTCATCGGGTACTTTTCTGGTCATAGTCGGCGCTACAACGCGATCCCATGCCGTATTAATTGCTTCCTTTGCACCGTCCCATTTACCTGGCCCAGTGAGGCGATACTGATATGGGTAACAAGGACCAAAGATACATTGTAGTGCCAAACCTGGATCCTGAAAGAACAACTTCAGCAAGTTTGGTTTAGCGCCGAACTGAGAAGCAACTTCATCCATGAACGGTATCCAGTCCACCTGGATTGTGTGTCTGGAACGAGCCACGTATCTCTTCTTCATGTCATTCTTCTTCTTTATAATGTCCTCCCACATTATTTCGCGACTAGGAAGTTTGGTATCGCCCTTGAAAACGCGAGCAGCCCATCTGCATTGCAGCTCAGCGATGGGGTTTATTGCGCCCCATGGCTGCACCAAACCAATGATAGCAATTGTTGGATGCTTCAGATTTGGAGGGAAGACGTACTTGAAAAGAGACACCTGGTTCTTCTCTACGTGAATGACGGATGGGTCGATCATTGGAAACCCAAAACTGTAGCCTGTTGCTAGGACCACGTTATCAATGTTATCCTCAACTGTTCCGTCTTCAAATTCTACGCTGGTTTTACCAAATTGCTTGATGTTAGGCTTGATTCTGACGGTGCCATTGAGGATACGATTAGGCAAGGCATCATTTACTGTGGGATGGGCCTGGAGCGGTCGATGCTTTGGTTTCAAACCATACCTAGTGTGGTTAAATCGCTTATTTACACTATGTTCAATCGCAGTGTTTGTCATACCCATTGGTAACCACTTAGTAAATCGCCGTATGGTAGCAATATCAGCTGGCAAACCGTAATCTCCCACACGATTCAACACCCATGTACCGGTTCTGGTAACCTGAAATACCTACAGAAATGGTGACAGTGATACAATAATTAATGTCGATCGTAACATGTAAACGAGTGTCCTTCTTTTGGAACGTGGCTACAGTGACCACTTTAAGATAGTAAATTGAAATTGGTGCAATGGAATGAAACTAAATTCATTGAAAAATTTAAAGCACTAAAATTCCATTTGTAGAGATTGCATTTCACTCTATGAATATATTAAATGTATATTCTAGTAGAGTGGGTTGCTTTTGAAGTTAGTGATCCATGGGTGTAAATTACATTCTTTTGGAGGGCCATTCTCCGATAAAGTGTTCAAGTGTGTTCTCCAAAATGACCAAATATCAACATTAAGGAATTCCTGAAAATCATTGAAAATCGTAAACTTTAATATCCCTAAAACACGGAACAATGCATGGGTGATCTTAAACAATATCCGCTTTTTTAGGCTAATAGCCTAACGTTAACACTAAGTAACGTATATCTGGGTTAACGTATCTGGCCGGCCCTTTTCTTAGTCGGGGCTGTTCTTGATAAAAGTACATGCTTCACCGCTTCAGTCTCTATACCTTATCAGGTCCTACCTTCATACTAAGCATGGTGTGGTATCACTTTAATATCACGGCGTTTTGCAAGAGGGAGGGAGGTAACGTATTTGTCGCGGTATGAACGTAACATGAGGGTTTTCTTTCATTACTAAGGCTGAATTGCTACTTTGAAACCAGATTTTTATACAAAACATGTATCATTGACATCTGCTCGTTTTATCACATATTGGGAACATTTTTCTTCCGTTATTTTAGCAATTTTGTATCCATTCGAATTATGGTAACGTATCTGGCTTTAATATTTGGCGACATGCTCTCAGAAAACTCTTGCGAACTTTAAATAATCCAATATTATAATGTTTTGACTCAAAATTGGTGCATAATATAGGCGGATTAAAATGCAATGTATCTGTGATATGCGCTCTTGTGTAACGGGCAGGGACACATTTTAAAGAACAGATTTGGGCTGGCGACACGGTATAAGGCAAGAATTATGCATCTTTAGCCCTAAAAAAAAAATTGCGTGATACTTCTCATACGGTTACAACTTCTAGTCCGGATCATTTTGAAAATTTTTAATTTTTTAGGTTTTTTCTTTTTTTAATTTAAACATTCATTCTTAAATGGACACAAACAAGCTTTAAAAACCTGTGTATGAATGTGAGCGACACGAAAAACCATTTTTGACCCTATCGGAGAATGGCCCTGGAAAGTGAGTTTTCAAGGTCTTCCGTTTGAATAGTGAATATTTTGCTCTTTTGAAAATGAATTGCACATCCTATGGAGCGTGAACTTACTCATCTTACCGAGATCAACGTGTGTGTTTGTTAAAAAAAAGATATTCGCGCGCCACCATTCGAAAAACCGAATTCGTGGGAATAATTCCTGGGATCCGAGACTTTTGTGCACTGACCAGGGACGTGCCCCTCGGACACATTAAGGGATTAGCAGCGAGAATGGAGAGAATCGAAAAATTTGGAAATGCATTTTTTTTAACTTATAAATCAGGGATAATCCATTAACTGCTTAAATGTATGAAAAAATCCAATAGTGAAAAAATGAAGTCTTTTGAGGAAAGTTGTCATAACTGTCTCCCGCAACTAGCAATACAATGCAATGCGTCTAAGTCCTACACTAAACAGCTGATTGTGGTTTACACAACACACCAGAACATAATAAACAAAGTTCAAATGTTTGTTGTTTGAGGTCAACTTGTATTGATCATGGTGCACACGCTTAAATCTGGGATATTCACCGCTTTTTTTTAATCTCAAGGTCGGGAATTTTGATACGCACGTATAGAAATTACAGATTGATATAAAGGTACTCTTTACTCTGCCTTGTCTTTAATACAATACACGGATTTTGAAGGCCAACCACTTGCAGG
The DNA here is from genome assembly GCA_023653785.1 of Ophioderma brevispina. Taxonomy (NCBI): domain Eukaryota; kingdom Metazoa; phylum Echinodermata; class Ophiuroidea; order Amphilepidida; family Ophiodermatidae; genus Ophioderma; species Ophioderma brevispina. The sequence goes on along the minus strand of JAMKCH010039631.1, from coordinate 67,373 downwards.
CTATATTCGCATATCCATGCCAGTAACCAAAATACAAAAATATGAATTCTGATGATTTTTTTTTCGATGTTTACGGCTTACCACATCGCTGCTTATCCTAGTCTAGCAGATTTCATGGTTCCCATGCACCCCCCTTAAGACTAAATTCTAATCTACCATGTTTTAGAAATCTCTACGACAATCCCATTAAAGATTTGATGTTACCAAAAGTAAATATTGCCCACACGGGGTCCGTTGGCGGCCATCCTGGATTAAGAGGGCACTAATCGTACAAGTGGTTCAATTTGAGTTGAAAAGTATCTCAAATGATTCGTCTCACCATAAGGAATCAGAAAATATAAAGTTTGGTATATCTGTGATGTTCAGTTAAAGAGATATGGGTGGAAAATGTGATAAGGTCATTGCACTTCTGATTGGTCCATCGTACATGGGGCCAAATTTTAAAATGCATTATCTTTTTTTTTGGCAAATTTGGTATCAAATTGGGTAAGCTATGAGCATGAGCAATCCAGAATAGGTATAGTTTGCACTATCTCTAAGGATGGGGGTTAGTTTAGGTGGTAAAATTAGGGGTAAGTTACCTTTTATCAATTTGTTTGTTTGTGGGGTATGGGAATTAGGGACTAACCTCTCTTTCCTAACCGATGAATCCCAATGGAAGATCCTGAATCATGGAAACTGTACATTCCAGATTGCTCATGTTCATCCAAAATTTGCAAACCAATTTTTGTCAAGATTGAGCATTTTTAAAAGTTTGGCCCCCTGTAAAATGAACCATCAAAAGGTCATTACCTTTATACCTTTTCACCCTATCTCTGTAACTGAACATGCACATCTATGTCCCAAACTTTTATATTTTCTGATTCTTTGTCATGAGACGAATCATTTGAGATACTTTCAACTAACTCTGAACCCTTTGTGCGATTGTCCCCTCTTATCCAAGATGGCCCCAACGGACCCGTTGGACAATTTTTGATTTTGGTAACATCACAATTCTTTAAGTCGATGTCATAGAGATTCTAAAAATCATGGTAGAATTTAGTTTTAAAGGGGGTGGCATGGGAACCCATGAAAATCTGCTAGACTATCCCTTAATGAGCTATCTCTGACCCCACTCTATACCTATAGTTTATGTGTAACAAGAGAATAACCCTGCTTTAACATCTTGAAAGGGACGACTTTTAACTAACATCATAGGTCATATTTATATTTAAAATATTAGATACGGGATACCCTACGATCTTATTAATCAATGCTAGTTTCTCACCTGGGAGCATACCTGGCCTCAGCTCTACCGCCGCATCACCACCAGAATTCCCCACCCCTACAACCCCTGTCCTTGTATCTTCGTACCCTTGGAGGCCTTGTAACCATGCGTGTTTACCTTTGCCTTGGAAATCCTTCAGACCAGTAAAATCGGGGATATTCGGTTCAACGTGGTCCGCATACCAAACATGCGTTCAAACAAATATCCTCCTGCCACTAACAGGTTGTCCTCTCCTGCTCTTCAGATCCAGCCGCCACCTTCCGGTTGTAATCGATCGTCTGCGGGAGTCACATACTTCACAAACGTTTGGTATTGGATATACTTCTCTAATCCGAATGTTCGGCGTACATGTTGAAAGGTACTTGTGTGTATGTAATTGTGCATGAAGTTTTGGAAAGGTCCTTTGGTGGTGGAAAGTCACTGTAGGTCATGTGTTCTTTAACTGGGTTATTGATAACAGGTGGATTTGAACACGCAACCTTGACCATCCCGTCCCTCGCGGTACCGACAAAGACCCACCAATGCCTGTTGATTTCTCAAAGCACAACGGGTTCGAGCCCCTAGTTCGTAGAACGGATTTGAGATAGCCACGAGTCCACTAGCCCCCGCTCCTATGACAGCTACTCTTTTTTTCGCCATGGTGATATCTGAAGTGAAGAGACAGAATATCATTATCACACAGCTTTCAGTATGGATTTCATTTTGAACGTATACGATCGTTACTGCACAAGTGGTTGTAAAATACCATGTTTTTTTCTTTAAAGACCTATTACACTATAGCGTATTTCATAACCAAATTCCCAGAGATGGTTGTCCAAGATAGAGTGTGAGTCAATAAAAACCCTACATTCAGAATAAAAAATAATTAAAATAGTTAATTATTTTTTGCTCAAATGTTTGCTTTGGTTATAAAGAGGGATAAACATACTTTCAGAAAACGTTTATTTGGTGTCATTCGGACTTTGGAGGAAGAAGTTATGCCTATTTTGCTGAGAGAATTAAAATCCTGTTTGGCCGATTTCGAGCCAAACAAAGATGCATCGTTTACATAGAGTAACATGTCCAAGATGAATCGTTTACATATGGGAACATGTTCTTCAGCAGTCACTTGAGTAAAAACATTTAACATTAAATTATTGTTAAACAATGGAAGGTGGGAGAATAATTGAAGGATTATAAAAATAATATCCCGGAGATTACAAAAGAAAATGCTGAGTGAAAAAATGTTCACATTCCCAAATAAGAAAGTCAAGATAGCTGGTGTAAGACCACAGTTTACTTTGGATCAGCAAGATTTTGTGCTTTTAACCTAACTTGGGAGCCAAGGTGAAACCATTTTGTATTCAGCTTGAAAAACAGTGCGATATTGAATTTTTAGTTTTAATTCCAATTTATTTGAAGCAAACTTCATCTTTAGTTCTTCTCGCAATGTATGGACGCTGAGTATACTGTGTTTGTGCAAAATAATTACCTTAGAGATGTAAAACAAAAATCTCTGAGCAGTTCCATTATGTTCATGAACAGAGACATTGATATGGAGTGATTTTCAATAACCGACTCTTTATGAATGAACAATAGTAATTTAATTTGTTGAAGATATTTTACTTATAATTATGTCACACAATAAACCATTTTATTCAAAGTGGTGTTTTTGTCATGAAGAAATCGCTACCAACTGAAATTGCAGGTGTAAATTGTCTTTGCTATAATGTGTTATGGTATATACGTCGGCGTCAGTCTCTCCGCATTGTATGGCTAAAATTGGCCAACTGAATTTTTAGGTCTCTCCGCAAAATTGACATAGTTTCTGAACCCAAAGACCGAAAGACACCAAATAAAAATCTTCTGATAGCCTGTTTATCCTTGAAAACAACCAAAAAATAAAGTTTAACCTTTGAAGAAAAAATATTTCCTGAATGTAGGGTTTTATTGACTCACACTGTATATAGAATAATATAGATTAATTTTTAAAAAGATTGGTGGAAAATATTTAAAAATAAATACAATACAATAAATACATACTTGTACTATAAATGTTCAAACATTCCTGCCCAAAATATATTGTCATATTGATGGAAACTTATGTGAAGAGGAACATTTCCCAACATCTTGCCAATCGGGTATATCACACATTGTATTTTGTCAGAAAAAATCTGGAATTTTTAACCTGCTTTTTCACGACAACTCAACCGACCCCATCGCATGCGTAAGTAAAGCATAGTGGACAAATTTACAAAAGTAAATTCAGGTCACGTAGAGCTCCAGCTGCAGTAGTCAGAGGATTAGCACATTGCAATTTCAAGCAACGCTACTATCAATCTTTATACACGAGTGACGAGGACGGTCAGTATCAAACTCCATTTCCTAGTGATTCTTAAAAGCGCGCAGCTCGATTTTAAATGTTCAAGGTTCCCAGTCACATAAAATATCATAAAATTGTTTGGATTATGATGAAGTAAAGCTCTTAAGAAGCTGATTCCTGAAGATTGGCATCACACATTTGATTATTTTGTAAAATATTTACACGGAAAACTCGCATTTTCACTGCAAACGTCCAAATATCTCTGATAACCAAGTGCAGATTTTGAACAAAAAACTTATACTGAGAGATACTCAAAGATAGCTTATGAATGATGTCAATTTTCGATCAAGGGATCATGAAAATTTTCTTTGCCTGATAATAATTTAACAGAGAAAGTAGTTTGCTACTGAGCGGAGTTTGCGCGGGAATTCTAGTGCATTATGCATTTTCAGCGATACGCCTAAAATGATTTGACCTTGAAATGGTGGTATAGGGAACTGGCCGAGTAGCGGGGAGGCACTTAGGAAATAGGAAGAGGAGCTTCATCTTCCAGTTCGGAAGTGAATCTCGCGGTTGTACTCTAATGAACAGAACTATCAGGAGTTCTCTTTGTAGCAGGGGATGTTTATCAAGCGAAACAGTCAAAGCGTTCTCATAATTATTAACATCATTAAAAACATATCTTCGATGGTCAACGTCGCCTGAAAGTTGCTTCTGAATGCAGGCAAGTCAAAAAGATCCAGGAAGAGACGACCTCCTTCTGGACTTTTAAACAGTGAACATTCGGCTTACCGAGAATGATGTGATGATCAGAATCTTATACTAATGGATCAACTTTTAATGAGGTCTCCATCTGGTCGGGAGAGGACCAAATCAGGGTGTAACCATTCGTGTGATTGGAACTCACAGCATGCTTATGAAGACCAACTTCTAATTCTTCAACGGATAACATGGATAACAAAAAGTGGGTTGGATCTGGCAGAGCTAAGACAATGAATGTTTTAAGTCCCCAAATAAAATGATCTTACACACAGGATATTGGTGTTTAACAGAATTTGGTAAAATTCATGTTCTATGGGAATGTAGGGATCTGTATATGACAACAAAGTGAATCTTTCTGACATTGTCAAATATGATGGCATGTTCAAACGAGACAGTAGTATTGGTGGTAAAACATATCAGTGAGTAATCTATCAAGCCACCAATGCATCCGTGAATACTGGTAGAATAGGGCTAAAAAGGCAGGGTCTGGTTTTTTAATGATAAAAATTGGCACTCAATCAGGTCTTCGTCAGGAACAGCTTGTATGTGGTGAGCTTTAACAAAGGAGAGTTTTAGTTTTGTTTCTTACTCTTTTCGCATTAAATGACACGCAATTAATGTTTCTGGACAGGGACATTGATGTATAGGAGAAGAATCTTTCAAACACGATAAATTGCTCAAAGTACCTGGCAGGATAAGCAGAGAGAAGCGCCTTCAATAGTTGTAACTAGGCTGATGAATTGTTATTTTGCGATATTGCGTGTACATAAGACTCAGTTTTTCATGAGGTATTCATGCTTTCCTCTAAAATTGCCATAACAAGCTAAAAACATGAATAAACTCCAAATTGGAAGGGGGGGGGGTGAGTTCTAAGTAGCAACCCACAACTATAAATAATTCATACTACTTAAAAATCTCACTTGAGATTTACATTCATGATATTATGCAACAGGTCTTTCATTATGATCAGAGTTCCTATAACAGAAGTGGTCATTTGGCTATGGTACAGAGCTCAGGGAAAATCTGTTTGGACTATTACATATACTAATTCTTGTTCAAAGTTTTGTTGAAATAACGATTCTGCTACTGGCTCTATATCTACAGCCAAATGTTAAGCTATTTTGGGTCATTTTTCAAAGGCGTGAAGGGAGCTGTTTAGAACGAAGTCATCATGCAGGAACGTGTGGAAGGTAAAAGACGGCCGGAAGACCTAGAAGCCAAATGGATTGACCAAGCTTAAATCTGTCCTTGCATGCCCTCCGCATAATGCCCTTGCCAAAGGATCATCCGAAATGGCGTACCTTGGTTTTGCAGTCACGAGCTGTCAGTCATGAGGGAGTGATCAAGCATGATCAACCAACCACCATTAACCAAACAACCAACCATGGTATTCCCATAGATTGTGGCGCAGAATCGAAATATTTTAATTTTTTACTCGAAGTATGATTAAAACGGCGTTGCCAAATTCTGATATAACCCCCCCCCCCCCCCCCCCCCCCCCCCCCCCCCCCCCCCCCGCCCCCCCCCCCCCCCCCCCCTCACCTGGTTTTGTGTACGTTACTTCAGATTCGAGTCTGGTGTGTATATATATAAGTACTCCGAAACGCTGTCTAACAATGTTAATAAATACCTGCCTCGGTACACCTCTGATTACACACTCTGAATACACAGGATGCACTCTTATATATTTCTAAAGGGTCGTAGTTGCGTTCGGTTACAAATGTTTTGAACCTTTATGGCTGCTATATGGAAGTTTGAACATTTGATACATTTGAAATTATAAATCCTCGAAAGTCATATAGTTTAGGCCCACGTCCAAAGAAAGATTTTTGGCTTTTGGAACATAGAAATTTCCTCCAAAAATGTTTCACATTGAGGGAGCAATGAAAAGTAAATTAGGGGACGGAATTAATGTTTATCATCTGACTGATGCATTGTTATCTAATGAAACGTTCGTAAATCATCCTTTATCGCCTTGACATACAAGGTTTCTTTTCCTCAAATTCGGCCCCGTGACACACCTACACACGCAATCAATGGATTTAGATTCACGAAAGGTACGTTGAAGGTATTTGTGCAATATTTAATCTGGTTACTGAAATAGAGAGATTTACCTGCATAAAGTTTGAAAAAGATACTTCAACATAAAGCTACATAATGCAGCTCCTAAAATACGATGAATGTACGTAAGTTGTGGAATGCCAATGCACTTTGGACCACTGACTTGCAACCAGCACGCGTTTTCCATTTTCCAATCTAGATTATTCTCCTTTTTCTATTGATTAAAGACCCCTCCGTTTGACAATCACAATAATTGCCATAATTTCTAGCAAATCTAAATTTCTCAATATTTCGCTTATTTATATATAATATATATTTTGTTAGAGGTCCAATTGTATAGGAATTTGGGATTAAGGTTGGGTTTTTTTTTGCTACAAGGGAAATGACCATATGACCTTGCATGCTTCATGTCAAAAAATTATAATAATATGCTAATATGCTAAGACCGATAGATTTTCCGAAATTTTTCATTTAAACTCGGTATGAACAACCTCCCATCCGATGGTAACCAACAATCCAAAATAAAAAAGGGGGTCCACCGACCTCGTTTTTTCATGAATATTGATTCAAAATACCGATTTTTTGCAATTTTTGGATCAAACTTAGTACAACAAACCTATGGACATTTTGATTTTTTACGACAGCCATTTTTAATTATAAAAAAAAAATTCTGCTCGAAATTTTTTGATGGAATTTTAATAAAAGTATCGCACTCCAAATTGGAAGGGGGGGGGGGGGGGGGTGAGTATTTTTCTAAGTAGCAACCCACAACTATAAATACTTCATTCTACTTAAAAATCTCACTTGGATTTACATTCATGATATTATCAACAGGTCTTTCATTATGATCAGAGGTCCCCGCCTATCAACAGAATGGTCCATTTTGGGCTAGGTTCAGAGCTCAAGGGAAAATCGTTGGACTATTACATAATACTAATTCTTGTTCACAAAGTTTTGTGTTGAAATAACGATTCTGCTACTGCTCTATATCTCTACAAGCCAAATTTTAGCTATTTTGGTCATGGTTGCAAAGGGCGTGAATGAGACTGTTTAGACCGAAGTCACTGCAAGGACGTAAGTAACAGAAGCGGCCCGGAATACCTAAAGGCCAATGGATTGACCAACTTAATAAATCTGTCCTTGCATCCCTCCGCTGAATATTATGCCTTTGCCAAGGATCGTCAAAAATGGCGTACCATTGTTACAGTCCACAGCTGTCAGTCATGAGGGGATCGATCAACATGAATCAACCAACCAACCAACCATTAAACCAAACAACCAACTCAACCAACCAACATGGTATATTCCCATAGATTGTGGCGCAGAATCGAAATATTTATTTTTTACCGCGAGTATGATTTAAACCGGCGTGCCAAATTTCTATACTAACTCACCTGGTTTGGTTACGTTACTTCCAGATTCGAGTCTGTGTGTATATACTTACTCCGAAACGCTGTCTACATGTTAATATAAATACCGCCTGCCTTCCGGTAAGCAACCTCTCTATTACACACTCTGAAGATTTGCACTCTTATATATTTCGAAAGGTCGTAGTTGAGTTCGTTACCATGGTTGAACTCTTTATGGCGGCTTTTTGATTTGAAAACATTTGATACATTTGATGATAATCTCTGAAAGGCCTATCTTAGTTAGCCACCGTCCACAGAAGATTTTTTTGGCTTTTGGACATAGAAATTTCTCATGTTTCACAGTTAGGGAGCATGAAAGTTACATAGGGACGAACTTTAAAAGGGGCATATCGCGCCCCACGCCTTCAGATGCTATAACAATCTCAAAAACTTAAGATTGTTATATCATCTGAACTGATGCTTGTATCTAATGAAACGTTCGTAATCATCTTTATCGCCTTGACATACTACGGTGCTTCTTCAAATTCCGCCCGCGTGATCACACATACACACGCAATCAATGGATTTAGATTCACGAAAGGTACGTTGAAGGTATTTGTGCAATATTTAATCTGGTTACTGAAATAGAGAGATATTACCTGCATAAAGTTCGAAAAAATACTTCAAACATAAAGCTAACATAAGGCAGCTCCTCAATGAATAATGTACGTAGTGCTATGCCAATGCACTTGGACCACGACTGCCAAACAAGCACCGTTTTCCATTTTCCATCGTAAATGATAATCTCCTTTTTCTATTGATAAAGACCCCTCCGGTTTGACATCCAATAATGCCGAGTATTCTAGCATATCTTTACATCTCAATATTCGCTTTTCTTATATAACATATATATTTTGTAGAGGTCCAAATTGGTCTGAATTTGTGTTTCTTATGTGTTTTTGTTCACAGCAGGGAAATTACCATATGACTTGCATGCTTCACGCCAAGAAATTATATATAAGCTTAAGGGGTGTTGTGTGTGTGTGTGTGTGCGTGTTTTAAGAATATTGATACCTTGTCTGCTGTCAATAAGCCCCCAGATGATATTGATGTCCTTTGAGTGGGAGTATACAAATGGATTTATATTTTACTCCATCAAAAATGCAGATTATTTCAATGACTCGATCCAGGATTTGCTTCACCAAATGGAATGATAAAACGTGCAAATTGGTTATGACGCGGCAGATACAATCTAAAACTACTCAACTCTCTACTCGGCCCTTGTCAGGAGTGATTTTGATATGTTTGCTCAGATGTGGACTGTACATCTAAACACAATATTTAGTTTTCTCCAAAATGTTCAGAGGAAGAGTTTACCAAGTACATGCGTTTCTCTATCCTGACATGGCTACAGAAAAAAATCTAAACTTGATTGGGGTTGTATAAGTGTCTTATCCTATTTCACAGAACAGAATCATGTTTGGGCCAGTATTTGGAATCAACTACCTCCCCACATCAGATCCAACTTTTTCTTTTCCATTTAAAGCTCAGGTCCTTAATTTTTTATAATCGGAATTTCACATCTCAATTCGACTCGGCAAGTACTTGTTCTTGGCTGACAAACTGTCGCTGTGCCAGTCTGCCTTTGTTAAAAAGCTTCCTCACATATCTTGTTTGCGCCTCCTAGGTGGAGGTCTTAGAGGTGCGTTGTCACCTGTGTAATAGCTCCCCCATACTTGCACTGGCATACGATTTATGGTATCCCATGCAATTCTGTATGTTTTAATTTTCTTTTGTAATTTTCAAAAAACAAAAAAACACGCGTTTTTTTTTTAAAACCAGTGAAAAAAGTATGAAATACATTTAGAACAATACCCGCCCCTATTCGGGGCTTTCACTATGACTTTTTTCCGCCTCTGTGTATTTCTTCCAAATTCTAGTTATACATTTATTTGGAGTTTGTTACAGCGGCCCTCACTAATTCATTAGTAGAAAGAGATAACTTGGTAAACAGCATGTTTGGCATCATCATCAATTTGCGATCAACTATTAAATAGAGCTTTACTCATCTTCAGACAAGGCTCCGGGTGATTGATGGATTACATATATACATTATGAAAAACGAAGAGCCCGAATACTGAACCCTGACGAACCCAAAACGGAGATGGTGTTTATTTGAAATAGCGTACACGAGCACACACGGAAAGATCGGTTCTGCAGGTAGTAAACCGAATCCACTGTAGGCATAACCTTCAATCTTGAAAGTATCACGTAGCCTATCCAAAAGAATGGTAAGATCAACATTAGCAAAAGCTTCAGAAAGGATCTTAGCGGCACAATGGCATCGGCCTTGACAACTAGCCCTGTTTCAAATTGCTGTGGTCGTTCTTTATAACTCATTTAAGTCTTTGAAACAGATAATCGCTTTATTCTGGATAAGCAACTAATATTTGAACACAAGGCGAAAATATATATATGTTTAATCTTCCTGGAGATGGGCCATCGCACACAGTGTTGAAAAACCCCAGTGCGCTTGGCCGACCCCCGAACCGGCAACCTCCGTATACTAGAACGGTGCTCTTCCAAATAAGCAAATTAGTTTTAATCTGCCCAAATAATGGCACAATAGTTGGATGTAAGAAAGACAGCGGTGTTATACAAGGTAGTCATGAACCAAAAGGAAGAAGTGTTTAACTTTCCTGATTATCCCCTTATATTTAGAAATTATATTAGCACAAATTATATTTTCGATGCTCCATTTGTGCGGGGCCGGGGGGGGGGTTTTCAATTTCCCCGTATTGCGTTAGAGACCTTTGATGTGGACATACCAGCATCCTGGTGTGAATGGCAAGTGAATAAGCTGTCACAACATCATAAGATGCTATAATTTATTCTCTTTTAATACCACTTCATTACTTTTCAACAAAGTCTTGGGTGTTTGCAATATGATGGGGAGATTGTCCCACTAGCGGTGCAAGCGGGGCCAACGTTTCCAACTCTCTCATGCGTGGGATCAATCTTTAATTGGTATTCCCAGCGATTCTTGGAGATTTTTGGGCCGAAAATCAATGCTCCAGGAGCATATATTTTAAACTCGCCTCAGACGGGCCACGCTACACTGTAAAAAATTATGGGTAAAAAGGTAAAAAGGGGAAAGCTCTGTAAAAGATAAAATCTTAACTCTAAAATGGAGTAAAATTTTCACTCAAAATTGATTGAAATTTCCGCAATTTTTTTACTTAACTCAAAATGGAGTGAAATTTACTCCATTTCGAGAGATTTTACTCTTTTTACAGAGCATTCCCTTTTTACTCCTATTTTTTACAGTGTATTCATTATTTATGTGTCGCTTTTCCTTTTCATGTTTATATTGAAGTATTACAAAATAACGACTTCCTTTCCTGCCGGCGCGCGGATTGCGTGGCGTGTGTCTGTGGCGCTCGTCTTGTTATCTAAAGGTCGTGGTTCGAATCCCACCCAGGAAACAAAATTTGTTTTGATTTTATTTGTATTTTTAGAGTTGGAGATTGGGCCACACATGTGGTCCAGTGGATCAACCTCTCGGCCCGCCCGCCAAAGGTTGTGGGTTCGAGCCCCGCTGGGCCAATGTGTTTCGCCCCTTGAGTAAGGCGCTTATTCAAACCTCATTAACTCCTCTCTACCAGTGTATAAATGGGTACCACCGCATTATTCAATGTTGGGAAGGAACAGACTCGCTGTAGATGAGGTGGGGCGATCCCACTACAGCACCTTATCTGGTGAGTCTGGCCCAATCGCTTCGAAGAATATGGGCACTCCGTTCCTTTTTACACAGGTCCGTCCCCTTTACCTTTACCTTAATGCACTGATAAGAGAAAAAAGAGCCTTAAACTCTCAATAGCAAATATTATGTAGCATGCAATGATCCAAGATCTCGTATTTTTGATTCGCATATAACTTTGTACAAACATAATTATATCATTTCACAACACAATAATTATAATTGATAGATCAAATGATCCTTAGAACAACTAGTAATTTTAGTAGTCCGTGTAAAATACAATACAGTTGTATTATCAAACCCTGACAGGGTCGGTCGCCTAGGTATGGTGTGTGTGTGTATTAGGCACGAGTTTGGGAACACCCCGCCCACCCCACCCCCTCCACCCCACCCCCCCTGTACCGACCGTCTTTTGGGACCCCCCTATTTTTTCCGGAACTTATAACGATTTTGATATAGGATGAAATGCCGTATTTTTTCTCATTGTCTCCTAAAATTTTTCTAGCCTTCAAATCCATTTTCATTCCCAAGATATAAACAAAAAACTACAGTTTTAATTATGGTAACCATCAATATTAATCACAGGGTGTTTCAATAGGGTTTGCATGTGCCATTATTTGACTTCTAGCAGCAAAACCAACCCAAAGTTTTGTTTCCCCCGTTCTTGTTTTTATGGGGCTCATGTGCAAGTGCCAGGCTCTCAATCAAGTAGAGGAACACAATAAACATAATCGGAACAATGCACCTTTAATGACATCATCTTAACTCAATGATGTTTTTGAAAGGCTCACCTACATATAGTTTGTCTTTAGATCAATATATCTTGATGATGTTGAATTGTTTTACTCTTACAACAATTTTAAATAGTATGTGCCATGCGTTGATACTCAACTGGCTGCGTATCTTGCTCTGGTCCGGTTCCCGCGCGGGTCAAATTAATCCACTTCGTCTGCTTAATTCGGACACTAACTCCATTCAACCACTCCGACGGGATCTCTCTCTTTCTCAGTGGCGTAGACAAGCAAACAGGGGGCCAGCAATAGAACCATTTTGCACAATCCCCGAAATGCATCTCATATATCGTGTCCATTTCCATCCGGGAACTTTTACCACCCTCAAGCATCGGGTAAAACATCCATACGGTTCTAAAGGAGCGTAACGAAAATACAAGAAACTTTACCCTAATGTGACGTTGCACTATAGTTTGGTGTAATCAGTCCGTCAGGTGACAATATGGCACGTTTACGATCGAAATATCACGTTTTTTTCGTGAATTTCAAACACCTGTGCCCTCAATTGTTTTTTTGTTGCCGATAGATCTTCTTCTACATTTTTGTCAATTAACTTCACACGAAAAGGTACTTTGTATTGTAATCTTAGACACTGTTCGGCGACGCGACCGACAACAATTTTTTTTTTTAAACATACCCTGTACAAGGTTCCCGGAACTGGAATGGGCACCGGAATGAATTGCATTTTGGGGATCGTGCAAATGGTCTATGAACTCAATATTTGATTTCGACGGTTGAGATGAACCCATCGGTTTCACTTGAAAAATTCAGGTAATGGCGCTTGATGCCCGATTGCGACAAAGTAGAGGTTTAAAGTTCGATGTTCAGCGTGTGACAAGTAAATTTTTACAAAATCGTGCAAGGAATACCCCCTCCAGACATTAAAGCATATGAAACCCAACATTTTTCAGGGGCTCCCCCGACAACCCCCTAAACCCGTTTTCCTGTCGGTTTCCGATGCGAAACACTGCGCCAAGAGCCAAATCCTAGCTACTTCCACGGGCTCCGTTGTGGCAAACAAGATTTCAACTTGCGGCCCCTGAGAGGAAAAATGACTACTAACCTGACGATTTTGTAGTATTTGGTGCAGTTAGGGGTTTTCATATACTACCGGCCACGCTTCCGGGCCACGCTTCTAGTAGAAAGGTTTGCCAATTCTAAAAATTCTGGCTATATAAAGCTAGGGTAATTGGCAATAACTGCGTATTCAATGGATTTGTCTGATGTACCTCGACACAATAAATACTTGATTTTATTCAATAATTACCACCCGAGAAATAAAAACAAAGGAAAATTAAAAAACAAATTTCCTATTTTTATATTTGAGGAGTGGTAGTCGCCATATTGGATTTCAAGGAAAAGAAATTATTGGCCTGAAATCCTTATACACTATAAGCGATCGATAGAACAAAGGCTGTACTCTTTCCAACCCTGCGCCCAACGAATCTCTCTGACTACAGTGGTTGAAAATTATATTTGGGGCTTTTAATTTTGACCGTGCATGTATAATATGATATAGTGTGATTGGCTCGTAGTTGTATATTATGACTTTGTGGGAAGTATAGTAAGAATTCCTTATATTTGTATTGGATGAAGTAAAAAATCTTTGCAATCCATTTTTTCATTCACATAAGTAAAACCAGATTGTACATAATTATTTCGGTGCATTGTAATCGATTCGTTAGCCATGTGTTCTGAGTACATCTCGTCTCGACTCTAAACAAATATTTTACTAGAATGATACGAGTATAATATCTTCGACAACCACCGCTGTCATCATGATGTGTCAAAGAAAAAACCATTTCCCTCTTCATTTACGAGAGCGGGAACTGAAAATGAGTAAACAAAATAAGACAATTTCGTCCTTCGATAAGAGGAACATCTTCTCGGCTATAAATGACTTTAAAGCGGCACTGGCACATTTCACAAAATATGAAATTTCTGTTCAATTTGCTCTCAAAGATAGTCTAGGCTAATAGGAAGAACGAGATATATTTTACACTCAAAATAACCATACCCCCCAAAACATAGGACATTGAGATGAGGGATAAAGACCTCCAGAATTTTGTAAGTCAACTTTTAAGTTTTCCATAACTTTAATTACATGAATACAAATGTGTATATATTACAGATATTTTTTGATTCGTACTCACTGATATTAACCACAAAGTTATAGACCGATCAAACAGGTAGCATAGCGTGGTGAAACATGCATACGGCGTGCGTGTTCTGTGTTAAAATGCCATTTTCGTCGTTTGCTAGATTTAACGTCGCCGGCGACGTTAAATTAATAAAATCGTTCTTTTTACCCATAAAGGACGGATTTGGTCTTAATAATTTCGGGTGAGGGCTATTGTGTATATGTCATGTTGTCAGGGGTATATAATGTGGAAAAAGAAAGGGAATCTTGGGCCTATAAATATTGTTGAAAATTTGAATTAAATATAAAATGTTCTCTTTGATATTACTACTTCATGTGCATAGTATAAATGGTCATCACCATATTTTGTAGTGCATGAAATTAATAAAGCTTTTGGGTGTGGCCATATTGGGTTTTACACGAGAAAGTCATTGTTTGTGGCACTGACCCAGGCTTCCTGTTTGAGCTTTAATATGGTAGGGTAGAGCACTGCATGCCCTTGTGATGTGGTGGTATTTGCATGTCTTGCAAAACTAGTCACTCTGATTGGTCATTATAATAGCTTGGATAGTGAGTGCAGAATGTAAAGTAGTCTTTGTCTGGAAATCAGGAGAGTTGTTGTAAAGAGAAATTACAGTCATGAATGTATGTGAAATAAAGGAGAAGAAGTGTAAAAGAAGTGTTCGGGCTTGTTTAATTACAAGGACTCTAATAACGACGGAACAAGGCCTCAGCGACATTAATTGTGTGGTACGGTTTCTCTAATTCGTTCGATAATTGTTCCCATCAGCTCTTATCCGCCAAGTTGGATTTTACGGGATTAGAGGGGCAACACTCCGCTGTATCACAGCTTTTCTCTCTTCGCCCACAGGCAGTGTCTGTTAATGGCATACCCTCTCACTTGGAGAATGTAACATCAGCAGGCGTACCACGGGAGCGGTTTTGGGGCCCTGCCACTATTCTATTGTATATCCCAAAAACGTACATACAAGACACAATCCACTCACAAATCCGCTTATTTGCTGACGACACATCATCTATAGAGAAATAAAACCAAATATCCCAAATTCTGCAAAAAGACCTTGCGACCCTGGCTAAAGTGGCGGAGATTGCTGATGGATTCAACATAAAAAAATGTGCTGTCCCTTCAAATTACACGCACAAGGGGTCGCCGGTCTCTTCCAATACACCATCCTTGGCCAGGCGCTTTCTATTGTTGATCAGCGATTAACTTGGCATATCCATTGCAAGTGATCTCCGCGGGAACACTCATTGTCAACGCATCATCAAAAAATCTAACAGCACCTTGGCCTCCTACGCAAACATTAACTCCTTGTTCCAAAGAACTTCAGAAGAGGCTAGGAGTCCCCTCGTTCGTTCGCTCCCTCGAATATTCTCATAACTTTGAACCCCCACGAACACTTTAGTGGACCAGCTCGAGCAAGTTCAGAGGAGGAGCACGATTTGTGTTTGCTGCTTCTCGCAGTACGACCAGTGTTTCATCACTAATTAACACTTGGATGGTAGGAGCGCTCCTTCTGTAAAGACCCTTCTGGCACAACAATTAATGTTCTTCAAAAAAATTCACCAACAACTTGTCAATATCCATTTCCCAACATGTGTTGTTACTTGTTCCAGCTACATACATTCAAGAAATGATCATCAACTTAAGTCCCAGATCCAACACAACTAACAGTCTCTACAAGTTTGCCTACTACCCATGGTCCATACGTTTTGGAATAAAACCTTCCATCCTGCGTGGTCACCATTTCTACTTGTCCTCGGCCTTTAGAGAACACCCTACCAGCATCAGGACTATGCTTCCCCTCCGTCTGGCAGCAAAATTTATGTTTAAACCATTTCTGCCTCCTGTATATAGTGCACATTTTGTTGCTGTTTTTGACTGTTTTGTTGAGACTTGCTTCCAGTTTTTTGCATCTGCATCTATTTTTACGTGCACCTGTGGGCTGGAGAGCCCATTTTCGCACTCATCCTAGTTTAGCTCACGATCTGCAATAAGATCAACATACCAAGTACCAATTTCAATATACCTATGTGTGGTAAATTGTGGTTCTCCGGCCGTTAGGTAAACGGAAAAAAACATCCACAGTATAATAAAGCTCTACAAGAATTACCACCATGCAAAATAATCGATTTTGAAAAATCTTGAGGGCGCACTATTTTTCAATGTGCCGGTGTCTCTTTAAATCGCAGCCGGCGGTGTCAAAGCGGTTGACCCCTGTTTTGTCTATAACAAGAAAACTGCCTTCTAACGGGAAATAACTGGGCGAACCGGCAGCCAACCGCTGGCGAGTTTGAAGCCCCCCCTTACGATTTAAGAGTAGCAGCAAAAAACATAAGCCATAACAACTTAGATTTTAATGCGGAATGTCTTCATGTCTTAAGTAAAACTTTTAAAAGTAAATAGCTTTATAATTTATATTAATTACAAGGTGGTGCCGGTGAATTTTAATAGGTACCCCACCTCAATTCCTCAGTTTCATTATTTATCATGTTAAACTACAACTAATAACTGTCTTTGAAGTGAATTGAATAATATATTGTGGGTTGAAAATAGAATTTCACATTAATGACGTGTGATGGTCGATTAAATACAATAGTTCTATTAGGCCAAAAAACAAAAACAAAAACAAGTTTGTTCAGAAGAAATGTGAAAAATGCAAATCCGAATGCCTTTTTTAAAAGAAAAATAGCTAGTGCGAAATGCGGGAGTTTTTATTTGCATTTTTGACTCCCTTGGACCAAAAAAAAGATAATGCCTAAAAGACTAATTTTAAACAAATGCGCAGCGGTCTAAATTGAGACAAATATGTTTTTTGGCCTTTATAATATTGTCTTAAAAAAACAAATCTTTTTTTTTTTTGTTTTTCCTTTTTAGTTGTAACATCTCACACATCACAATCACATGTTTGAAACAATAAGGAACAATTAAGGCTGACCTCAAATTTCCGATAGGGCGCCCGCAATTTTCAAAGAAATCGTGTTTTTTTTTGCATGGTACAGATAATGCTTGTTCCAGTACTAGTCACTTGGTGAATAGCTAAGCTCAAATCGAAGTCCTTCATATAAAAGAATCACAACTCCTATGGCACGTAATACTGTACATAAATGATTACGTTTGCAACATCAAAACAAGATCGGATTCATCTCACATTTCAAAATGTTGCATTTGTAGGTGGTTCATCTTTAGTTCTAGTGCATTTTTAATTATGACACCAAAAATTATATTCGAAATCTTCTGAGTCAGCCTTTAAGCAATCATCAATCTTGCATTACTGTCATTTTCCCTATTCGACGGTGCACACAGTGCAGTGCATTCATAGGCCTATGACCTGTCATGCGTAACTCGTGCTTAACCATAGGACCTGATAAAACTCACGTCGTTGCGAGAAAAGTGCTCAAGGTATTTTCATGGTAGAAGCTCTAATTGTAGAAGATTTATCATCATTAACAGATGTGAATTTTATTATGATAGAACCTTTCATAAAAATCCGAAAATGGTTACTTTATAAAGAGTGCTATTTTGGATAGGGTAAATGCTCAACTTATTATGGCAAAAAGCACCAGTGATTGCTGGGCAATCATGAGGGTGCCATGGACAAACGTTGACCTATACGCTTCTAGAAGCTGACAACCAAGATAATCTTATTTCTAAAGGTGGTGTAATTTGGTTGACATAAGGTCTGAAAAGGTCCGAAAAGACCATTTCTAACAAGGTTCCAACATGTGTAAAAGCGGCCTACTCGCCAATTTATGCACACAGTGTGTGGGGTAATCGCTCATCCCATAGCATGTCATTGATAGTGGATTGGATGGTGCCCTTTGAAGTGGGAATCATTTCCATAAGATCAACTTATGATGGATTCATGGTCAACAATGATTTGTGTTGGTGTGCAAAAGGTCGAGCCCTTTACAGTGGACACTACCTGCACTATGTGTGTAATTTTCTACATGTATTCCAAACACTAATTGATCAAAAGGGCTGTCTTCGGGGTGTCTCCAATTTTGTTCTACAACATCCAGCGCGTAAGGGGCCACGACACACAGATTTAATTCCATTTCGTCCCATTTTTAAACCTCACACTTCAGTTTTTTATCGATGAGCACTTAGGTTTTAGAAGATTATTTGTTTCACTAGCTTAACTTCAATGGAACGAGTTAGCTTATTTACCGAAGCACCCTTTCATAACTAAGCATAAATCTCAATTTTCCTTTCCCAAAATATTGTACGTCTTCGTGTATCTAACCTCGGGCCCCGAAATACTTCAGATATATCATGTCCCCAGTAAAGCAAACCACATTTTATTTGTGTAAAAAAAACGTGTAATTTTGGTTTTACGTGTGAGATTCTAAAATTTAGACATCTCTAATGTTTACACATGTATTTTATAATTTTTAGCCATTGACACATAATTTTCTCCCACTCTAAATCACTTCTCACAATCCGAAAATGGGGGAAACAAATATTCAATATCATAATACAAATCCCCAAACTAGCACGGCTTTGGGTAAACTACTTCAATAATAAATGTTTTCATTAATTTTTCTCTTTGTGACACTTTGTGTTCTCAATTCTTGAGGAAAAAGCATTTCAATCTCAAATTTAGTATTCTCATATTCCTTATTTCATTCTTGCGTCAATAAAATCCCCTCCATTCAATACCGTTTCCCCCGCACGATACGTAAGTTTTATTTAAAATATTTATTGAAATATGCATGGCATAATACGTACGACTTAATTAAATATTTAGAAAGATCACGTAACAAAATTTTCCATTAAAGTCGTGTTCTAGAGACGTCCCTCTGCTATATGCTTCTGAATGCGTTTCAATTAAAGCCTCCCTCTGCAGCTGAATTCTTCTCATATTCAACCTTTTATGGAGTAAAGCAAGACATTTTTTCACATTTTATCTTCGATGCAAGGTTCTACCAGACTCTCGTGCGCTGCGCAGTTAGCCCCCCTGCGCGGAGCAACGGAAATAAGTTGACGCCCTTCATTTATGTGACTTCTAATTAAAGAGATAACCCATTCCTAATTAATCGTTATTAATTAAGGTAGGTGCCCAAGAGGGACTAGCGTTTGCTGTTCTGCGACGCACCTACATTTGCGAAGTATTTTTGGAAACATTTGCTCATTCCATGTTGCGGTAATTTAGTCTTAGACAGAGATTACAATGCATATTAAGACATGCCACTTATAGAAATAGGCATGACTCTGTATGGGTGTTTCGTATTTTCCCGGTCGAAAAATTAAAATCAGCTGTGCCAATTTGCACGTTTCTTTTAGTGATAAATAAAACAACAAGGCACTTCAGCCATATTACTATGAACACCATTCCCTATTAACGCACAAGATTTACACTGAATCATCCCTCTCATCGCTGCGATCCGCAGCCTTCCACCTCTCTCAAATGAGAGCTACGAGTAAACTATACTTCATTAAAAAAAAAATTATGAAACCACTCCACAAAAACCGTGAATTAGGTCTTTAACTTAACTCAAGATTTTGTTGAAGCATGAATTTAAGCTTTAACATCAACTTCGTTGGGCAAATTAACTACACTGCGGTGGTCTTAATTGAGAATTGATCTCGAGAACAACTGGCTCTCAAGAAAGAGGGTCTGATACCAGTGCTAACGCGACGATCAAGTTCGGTCGGGCATTTTTGAGTGAGTGAGTGAGTAAAAAATTTAAACGACAACTCACACAATTGTGATTTATAATCGTGTCCATTACATTTGTCGTTTAACATTAAATATAAAACAACGCAATATTAAAACTTCATTTCAATCAACTTACAATTAACATTACAAAAGATACAACTCATACAGTGATGCACCAGAGCATCACCTAGCCATGGTATAACAAACAAGATAAACCAACTATTGCAAAGATACACTTAGAAAACATGCATCCAATAAAAACAAGTTCAAAAGATAGACTGCTAAATTTATAACTATACACATTTTTTTTTTTTTTAAAGGGTCATTCTTCCATGTACCAAGCAAAAACTTTTCAACTTTCAAATACGATAATCGACATCACATCAGAAAATGCAAACATGAGATCCCTTTACAGACCAAATAGATGGTCCCATACATGTAACAATTTTATAAATGGCTCCAATACACTTGGGCATTATGCCCAACTGATAGATTTTAAAAATTACATCAACAATTATACAGTACAAACCCTAATACTGCTACTATTTAAACTATTACAACAAAAAAATAACTAGGTGGTCTTACCTATTACAATTTAATTGATAAATTGTTTTGTTTTTTCATGTTCTTGATTTTAAGCTACATGACTTAAACGATTAAACAACAGAACCATCTGAATAATACCTTACACAGTCCGATATCATCACACATTTATAATATAGATCCTAAATTTAAATACAACCCGTCTGTTCAAATAACAGACGAGTTGCCCCTTTTAGTCGCCTTTTACGACATGCAGGGGAACACATCGGGCCAATTCTACCCGAACCCGCATGGGGCCCCATTTAGTCGCGTTTTACGACATGCAGGGGAACACATCGCGCCAATTCTAAACCCCGAAACCCGCAGGGGGAGTTCTGGCATTTGAGCCCCAAATACACAACGTCAGATGTTAGAAGCTAGTGAGCGTAAAGATATTCGATTTGCCAAAATAACGAAACTGAGAACCCCGTGAGAGAGTTTCCCAGCTGCAAATCTCAACATTACGTAATAAATCGTGACCTTGTAGACGAGGCTCTAGGTTATACCGCTGAAATAATGTCAGTAAGCAATGGATAACACATATAGGCAAGACACTCAATAATAGGACACATAGTCTTGGTCAAGCCGATTCGCTTGATTTTTTTCACCCTGCGACTGTGAAATCATCACCTATAACCATGGTAAGTTACACTTAAAAATGTTTTTTACTCACCTGTTAATTTTTTCCTCCTTATGGTATTTAAAATGTCACAGCTCTTTTGTTTAGTAAACTTGACTCAACAAAGGTGTAGTCGCAGTTTTACTCTGGCCTTGTAGTAAACATTTTACTTTACTCAGTAAAGAGTCATATTTGACTCACAACGTTTGTGAGTAAAATTTTACTTTCCTTTACTCAACAGTTGATCTTGTGACATTTTTTACTCAACATGGCCGATAAAACTTTACTCAACCCACAGAGTAATATTTTGTCTGTATTTGAGTAGATTTCTTGGCTCAACCGTTGATTAACATGTTTTGACTCACTGATGTTGAGCACACTGGTTTGCCCAACTGTTTGAGGCAACCATTATTTTCTCAATTACATTGAGTAATCTTTGGATGCCGTATAAGCAAATGTTTTATTCATCAAAAGCTACGAGTTGCTCACCAGTGAGTAAAATGGCTGTTCAGTATACTCGAAACTTCCGATTTTTGATTTGATTCGCAAATTACACTGTTCAAAAACATCAAAAGACACAGGCGGTATTCTTGGTATTTTAAAAAAATAACACAAATCACAAGGACATATTTTCATTACTTGTATTTAACCTTTTTTCTTCGAAGGCCAGGGTGGTTCAAAATCATGATAATAGAGCAGCACTTGAACGTCGTGTAGTCGTGTAACGATGTACAGCACCAGTAAAACGATATAGGCATAGAGTTGTCAGATTAATTGGTAACTATCATGCTGACATAATGCAACCTATAACTTTACTGAGCATAGTTGATCCCCCATTTGAATACACAACGCTCACATGCAGTGATACAAGCATCAACAGTGAAATGTTCCGAATTCAAGCTGCTATCAGGTTCTGTAGACATAGTCGGGTTTAACGCTGGAATCTCGCCAAGTTCAACATGTCAAGTCCAATGTGCATCCCGGCAATAATATCATTATTTTCTGATTATACTTGTTGCGTAAAATATCAGAAATGACCAGCATTTCCACGACACACCATCTTGTCACTGACATTGATATGTCCGCGGCAATTCTTTGGCTGCACGTGTCTGAGTTCGTCAACGTTGCGTAATCAGAATCCAACCAGCGGTGTAATTCTGATCCGTCACTGCGTCGAACTACTTTGTCACGCAACGTTGAGTTAGATTCAAAACTGCTTTACTCACATGTATTCTCACAAATTTTACTCGGGTGAGGAGTAAAAGGGAAATTTGTGTTTTACGTACGCCAATGCTGAATTAAATCTTTGACTCACCTTTTTACTCAACAGACACGCTTTTAACTCCAGCACTGAGTAAATAATTTTTCGAGTGTAGTATTGTTTATCCACTCGCTGAGAATCCACAACAAAACATGTCATGCAGTGCTGGCGGTCTTCATTTGTTTATTCAGTAACGCAATTTGAAAAGACTAATGACGCTGGCACAGGCAGACGAATTTCTGTTTTTCGAATCGTCTTGGTTAGTCTGAATATTTTCTCGTGATTGCGAGAAAATCTTCTCGGTGGTTGTTTTTCCATATACGGGCGACATAATCATTCAAGCTTGTAACGACCAATCAGAGTAATGACGTAATTTACTGATCGATATTTATTCACGAAGCGTGACTTTTGCACATACACCACACACAAAGTTAACCGTACCTGACAATGCGGATTGCTAAGTGGTCGGCCCACAAGTTGGTAATGGAATCCAGATGAACAATATGGCCGAGGCTCGCCTTGCTGTGGGATTTTGGAAGTTAACACTTTCTATTATGGGAGGAGATTCGTGTGTGTTGTTGACTTTGTGAACGTATAATTCCGTAAGGCGGGGGGAGTTATTCGTCCACATAATATGGAAGGTATGAATAGATTCTCTGAGACCATTTTCTTTACATTTTCCGCATTGGGTTAGGTGCATTTCGTTATCTGCCCCATTATTTTTTGCTTATGGTTTACTAGATATCCTCGGAAATGGGTTATTTTGAAAATTTCAGGTGATTTTTGATGGTGGGTTTAATTGTGATTTATGAGCATTTTTTTGTTTTAACCGGTAGCCCTGTTGTAATTCTTCCCTGTACCATGTGTAATGTACAAAAATACAAATTACGAAGTTTCTCCCGCTAGGCCATCTGTGTTCAGAAGCTAAAATCCGACTTTTTTAAGTAAGGTCGTAGGCCAGGCTAAGATCACGAAATAACTCTCTAATGTCTAGGGCTTCTGAGATGACAAAAAGCTTTAATTCCAACCAAAATGGCCTGAATAGCGCCTCAGTCTGATGGTCCAGGTTCCTTAGATGGTTGAGAAATCGCGTGGTAATTTTTGCTCCAAGTTTCTAAAGACGACTACAAATAAATATATGCTAAATTTTGCATTGATTCTAAAATCCGTTATAATTATTATGATTATTTTTTATACTATACGCCACTTTGGCAAGGTTGTGATACCGGGCATCAAATCACAATGAGTAAAAAAAATGCGGTCCAGATACCACGAAAACACTACTTTAACAGATTTTAATTTCAGGAGTACGTTTGTTTCAATGTACATTTACAAATATTGTAAATGGGAATGCGCACCGTCTTCTGTCTACCCCAAGTATTCTGAACTCTTCCCAATTTTTTTACATATTTGTAAAGTGTACAAATACAATCAAACAATTGGTAATGCAACGTGAAATTATCTTGCGGCATTCAGGAATCAAATAGAATTGATACTTTATAAAGAAGTTAAACGCAAAGTTTCTGCGCATTCTTTCAGAGCGGATTTTTATACAATAAGAATTGAAACAATTATAATTCGGCAAATTTCGAATTTCATACAGGCAGCGAAAATTTATAATTAACGCGGCACTGCCTTTTTTCAACAAAATATGAATTCATTTCCCTTCAAGTTCTCTCAAATGATAGTCCTACGACCTTGAAAGAATACATAGACCTGCACAAAAGTATCCTTGGCTGTTTTGATCATACTGTGTCCAAATCCTACAATTTTGAAAGTTTCGAAATGTAACATTTTTATGTCCTCGTCTTGCTCGTTCATTTAATTTATTAAAAAAAAAAAAAAAAAAAAACCTGCTTGTAAAAAGCGCGGGCGGAAATGGCTGATGGGGCATTGCAGGTACTGGGACAAATCCCCTAGACCATGTAGACCCCTTGCTACATTTTGCTATGTAAAGACGTAGCTAACCAAATGTCACATCATGTAAAATAATACATGTATTTAACTTTCAGACAATACAACAACTAGCACCAATTTCCACAACATCTGAGCTGGGTAAATTTTACCCCAGGCAAAAGCGCTAAACCTACAGGTCAGAATATGCACAATATATTACTTTTTCTAACCTTATAAGGAACGAACATTTTAATGTACATTCAAAAACAAATTTACTCGATTGCAATTGTTCCTCTGAGTAACCTGTTCCCCTTGAAGAAGGGGAACAGCAGTCGAAAATTGTGAACCCCATCTTTTGCTGACAGTCACTGACATACGAACCACACTATAGTAGATAAACACCCGTCGTGCCGAGTGTCCACCTTAGACTTTACTTTTTGAAGGTATGGCATTATGAGGGGCGTGTTCATTGGGTGAATTAAATTTCCACGCAAAATCTATTGAAACATGTAGTCCGATAGTAGGAAGATCAATTAATAATGCTTAATGAAGCGTTCAAGTCAACTCAAGCGCATTTATATCTATATTAACTCCAAACATTTGCTTCAGTGGTATTCATTGTGACAGGTGATTGATGTTACTGACTTTTGAGCGCCCCGTTTTGATATCAAAGAACCAAAAAATCTTTAAGGAGCTAGGACCCAGGTAAAACATCATCGTTACCCCTCACTACAGAAAAGGTTTTGACACCTTGGTATTAGTATGGACCCTCTGCATCAATGGGCTAGGATAGGTATTACTCCTCAGATTGTGTATCACCTTTTCATAGGGTCAATTTAAGTTTTACAACAGGGTCAAATTTTTTAAAATGCTCCATCATGTTGAAATGTAATGCCATATTGTTCGTCTAGTTTTAGATCCCCCAAAAAATGTATAATTTGTACCATCGTATGACCATGGGTTTGGGAGTTATAAGGGTAAATGGCTAAAATGGTAAAAAGGTCAATTCTATTTGTACATGGGTTAAAATCAGAAGTTGCTGCCTTGCTCCAATTGTGGGCAAAAATGAACGAAGTTGTTCATCTACTTATGTGTCAAATAAGGGAATAGTTTGTATCTCATCCTTGCAATGCATAGTTACGCGATGTTATGGGACAGAATAGGTCATAGGCAACATAATCCATGGATTTGACCTTCTTTGACCTTTCTCCGTAAGTAAGCATTTAACATGATAAAAAGTGTAGCTTTTTTAAGAGTTCCTCTTACCTCAGGTAATGATTTACAAAGTATTTCAAATTAATCAGATTAACTTTTATTCTGACGCCGTACAATTGAGATTGACCTTTTTACCATTTTTTTGTAATTTTTTACCCTATAACTCAAACCAATGATGTAAGGTGGTACAAACTATACATTTTTGTAAATCCTTAATGTTAGATGGACAACATGTTGGGTCATTTAAAAATTTGACCCCTTTGTACACTTAAATTGGCCCCTATTGAAACGTGAATACCACAGTTTTGAGAGTACTAACTACCAGCATTGTGTAAGGGTCCCATACTACTCCAAAGGTGTTAAACCTTTTCTGTAGCGGGGTAAACGACTCCTTAAATAAGGCCCTTATTCTTTCCTGCTCCTGCCTCTATAACGATGAAAGGCCCGATTATCTTAGTTCGTTCATGAACAGGCGATCGGGCCACAGTGTTTTTCTTTTTCTCCCGCCTCTCCCAACTGGTCGACGCTATCCAAAACTTTTCCTCTGGTGACACGATAGATTGAATCAAAGAGGTCTAATTAGATAGAGAGGCAAAACGTTTATACGTAATCTTTAGAATTACACCGTCTCGCATGTTTTTGTGGGGGTGCGGGCCTTTTTTGCCGACACAAAGAAAACCTAGAAAGCAATGGCTGCCTCCGCTTCTTCCATGTACTGTGGGTGCCGCTTTTTATATACACTAATCGGTATGATACAAATTAATGTATGTGTTAGAGTGGGCCAGGTGTAATAACCAATGACGTAAAATAAAATCTAGATGCTAGCGGCCGTGTTAATTTGCAAATTGTTGTGGTGCTAAGATTACCCAAGGTGCACTTCAAATTCCATCCAAGCAACCTCTCACATTTCGACACAACACAGACAGCAACTCAGGCTAACAGTAACACAGTCAGGGCGTACTTTAATACTGCTGTAAGAGACTGACCTCTTTACGTTCCTAAAGGCCATGCAAAACCACTATTTTCCTGAAGGAGGGACGGAACTGTACTTTTGACTTCGAACCGGCAAAACCATGCAAAATCTACATGACCGAAAATGAATGGGCCCTGGTTGGCGCAGCATTTACGACTCTAGTTTGGACCAATTTGCATTTATATCACACAATTTTGTTGACAAAGAGTTGGCATCACAGTGGTAGGTAAGATATCAACGATCGCTAGATTAAGTTAAGTTATGTTTCTGAAAGCCAGCAGAATGTCAAATTTTCATCTATTCTGATGGCGTAAATTCGGCAACCTTGTACTCTTAACAGTGCAAAGTGATCGTTCTGGTGTGTGCTCAGTCAAAGCAGGGAAGCATCCGCATTCACGGGTAGCTCACATTCACAACACAGATATGACAGATGACTGCGATGGCGAATTTTCCTTCCCGATTGTTTTGCAGATTATCATATTTTTATGTTCCAATTTTCATATTTTCTTTTTCAAAAATGGGAATCAAGGGTTGGGGTCTGCTCATCGGAATCGTGAAACCGAAAAGCAATGCAAATGAATTCGCTTTTGTCATTTGTCCGAGTTTGTAGTGTTGTTGGCGGAAATTCCTTCAAACATGTAACTAACAGTACCAGAATAAGGCATGTAGGCCTAGGTCATTCTGTCCATGTCCTAACTCGGGCCTTCCTATTACAGGCCAGCATGCCTTTAGATGTAATCATTAATTCAACTTTTAGGTACGATTACTGAATAAACACCTAACTTGGCTACTATCCGAGGTGCTCTGACTAGACAACTCCATATTGGGTTGTGTTCGTGTCTAGGCCATAGCACATGAGTATATAGCTATTGCAGTGTCCTCACTAAAATTTTAAAAACTGAATTTACTCACCGGACTTACAAACCAACCTAATGTCACTGATTCTTATTTCCTCCGGATGTGCAGTTCATGTCAGTGTATACGAGCTGTTTGGCGTCAAATACTGGTGCAAAATGAACGAAAATTGAAGGCCAAAGTATACTCAAATATTGCCATTACTACTAAAATTCCACATCGAAAACTTGCAGAACAGGTTTTATAATACCTCGAATTGCTTTTTTTTACTATAATTATTTATTCGTGAGAATAACACCCAGGTAGTCGGAATATACCAAATAGGAGGTCGGTAAGAGAAGTATTTTAAAACTTTTCCCGACAGGTTTTTCCGACGGAAAAAACCCGCGATAACTATGTACTTCTAATTGTAGCCCCGTCTTCGCCCGGCTACGACGTGTTCGAGCCATGGCCTAGCATGCTAGCCTAACCTAGCCTAGGGCCTAGCTAGCTAGGCTGGCTAGGCAGGTCCTAGGCTAGGCTAAACTCAATTTGGTAACACGTACATTTTCAACTTGAAACAGTTTTCTTCTGACTCTAAGTCGCTGTGCTTTACGACGTTTTGTAGCTTGAAATGACCCTATGCCCTTATAATTGCCACAACATTTACTTAAGTCATCTCATTGATAGGATATATTGTAAAGTTGTGGAGGATCGGTTTACTCAATAGTGTAAATTCCTTGCATGCAATACTCTGTTGTTAACCAATAATTAAATTGATTAATAAGCCTATGCCTATTAGGAAACTGGCTAGATAGCCTGGACCAAGCACCACCGACTAGCCTGCCTTGGTATGCTACACTTTGTCGACTTTGTCGATTGGATAAAAGTCTGAAAAGCTCTACGTGGGAGTAGAGATGACTATCGAAAGCGGGAATGGGGTTGTTTTTTGTCGAGCGTGGGGTATAGAACTGCGTAAAGAAGTCGGCGTGGACTATCGTGTCCAGAATCGCCAGTAACAATAAGGGATAAAACCGCTGCCATATATGCATTTTGATTTCAGCCTCACATTTATTGTTGGGCGGTTCCCCCCGCCAAAAACGCGTACTAAAACCATACGCGTGCAAGTCAAAACGTACGCATGATTCTTTCATAACGTACGCGGAAAAAAATAACTCATAGACAAACCACACGTACGTAATGACAGAACCACGCGTATTCTTATTCCAAAACTGCGCGTACGTAAATGACAGAACCACATGTATGTTTTATGCCAAAACATGCGTACGTTTTATGCCAAAACCCTGGTAACGTTAACAATGTCTAGAAGTATAAAGAAAATGTCCATACGTACGTTCTGTCAATACCATGCGTACGTTATGACGGACCCACGCGTAGTTTTGAAAGAACCATGCGTACGTTTTGACTGCACGCGTATGGTTTTGTTACGCGTTTTGGCGGGAACGGCCAACCATACACATTTTGCCCCATCTGTCATGCGTAACCCCAGCCCCAGAATGCATAAAAGGGAGGTAGTGTCGAGGCACCAGTAAGAGCCCTCTCGACTACTTCAATCCCCTTCAATGCCGATTTCCGTTGAAAGTGGCCCAAAAAGCAGGTAAAATTACTTTTTGATAAATGGACTTCATAGATAGATGATTTGGATCCAAAAAGCAATTAAGGGAGCTATTTAACCTAGACGCTAAATAAACTTGGATTTTCTAAAGTAATGGGTAACCCTAAGTTGTCGAGGAACCCCAAGAATAGGATCGCCGCAAATCAATTGAATAGCTTGAAATATGGCGATCCCTTTTGTTGGTGTCCCCACGATCATATTTAGGGAAGAAAAAAAACTTTTCCATCAGCGGTCCATCAGATTTAAGCTAAATTTGAGTAAATTAACTGCATAAATAGATATTTGGATCCAAAACACACTTAGAGGAGCTATTTAACCTTGATGCTGAAGATTAAACTGATGCTCAAACTATAAAATAATTAATAACCCTACATATGATCGTGGACCCCAAATACCTGATCGCCTGAAATCTCTCTTTATCCCTATAAAATAGTCCAGAAAATCTCCTCTGGTGTGCTGGCCCAATGGCGTTCGAAATCGTGATGTTTACCTAAATTTAGTATATGACTGCTCATTTTGATACTGGTTGTAACCATCATCTCCTGCGTGAGATGGGTTTCGTGACGTGCATCTTACGTTTAAAGGTTCATTGGTAAGAACGGTGAATTCTGCCGATGCGATATTTGGGGAAATTGTGGGTATTCTAAGACTCACACTTTGCTTGCGCTAACCACTGGCTGGTGCCGGTGTCTCTTACAACTCATCGGAGGAATAACAGGATAGAACGGAACGCACCCAAGTGGGCATCTTGCTCAGCAGGCTTGGTAAATAATCTGGGTACCGGGATCCTTGTGCTCAGTACTCTTTTTTCTCATAAATCAATGCAGCGCTTAGTGAAAAGATTTATTTCATTGAGGGCGGTTTATTTTAAAAATCAAAACGAATGATGTGTCATTTCATTCGTTGTGTGGCCATGGTAGGACAATTTAACCACCCAATAGCACCCAACTCCAACAACTGATATTTTGGCGAATGTTTGTATCGTGAATTGACTTATGCTGTGTATACAATCACCCAAACTGATAATTATTATTCCGTGCAATATTCAAAATGTCAGCGCCCAGCACGGACTACTGGTTTTGAATGCGTTTCACGGCCCTTGATAATAATACTGCCTTCATTGTATCAAACATGTTTTTCGAAACACCTTCACTTTCATTGGTTTAAAGGCTTATACATTCCAGTAACGTTGTAATGCACTAAAGCATTACAACAATTAAGACCTCACACGGGATGGATGGATGGATGTGTTGTGTCAGCTAGTCAACATACTGACTGATCATGGGTTATCCTATCCTGATCAATTGCGTTTTCCATGCTACCTCAAAGTGGCCAGTAAGCAATGATGGATCTAAAATTAGACAGATTTAGCATCATCTTATTTTAGTTACTTTCACCTACCACAATAAAACCAAAGCTGTCGTAGGCAACCACCACCACACCAACCGTCCACCGTTTGTTTTAACTACATCGGAGAAAGATGGTGTGTTGAAGCAACACAACGCCGGCAGAAGTGGTGTTGAAAAACCGTCGGGCAGCAAATATTACAATAATTGTAAGAAATATATTTTAGACGAAAGCCCGAATAATGAAATCATAAACGTACTTGAGGCAAAAAGCATAGATTTTTCATTAAAATTTGATTTATATGTGATTTGAACCACATGATTCCTCTCCTATCATTCATTTTAAGTTGAAATAGCATAACACTTTGACTGTTACCGTATGTGACAAAAAGCGGCATAGCTTTTTGCTCTATACTTTTTTGGACAGAACTGTACTACTGTTATGATAATGTACAGACTTCTGTACTATTGTGACATCGATATTATACATTTTACTGCTAAGGGACGCAAATGTGCAAAATGGAAAAGTATTTTTTCTTTGTTCGCTAAAATGATGATGCATCATGTTTCTTTTTAAGGAAAGAACTTTAGTATTTTTCTGCCACAACTCTAGATAAGCGGAATAAAGCACTATCACAGTGGTGGCAGAATACTAAATTCTTTCCTTGAGACAAGCTGTTAATATTTGCTAATGTTACAGTATTTCATTATTGGATTGCTGTCACTTAGCCAAACGTTTTTCTTGGCTGCCAAAGAGAAATGAAATCCCTCCTTTAAACATCTATCATGTAACAGCTGTAAACCCTCACAATGCATGTTACTAAAATAAAGCCAAATAGTCAAGAAATTCCTCTACTTATAGAATGCCTATTTTTATTTGGGTAACTTTTTGTCCGTCCAAAATGGCATCAAAGAAAATTTAGAAGGATTTCTTGGAAAATTTATTACAAGTTCCTCAGAATCCATGAAATCATCTCCAGTATATGTCCTACACGCTTGTCACATGTTTAAAACATCAATTTGTGGATTCAGTAATTTTTTAAAAAATGATTTACAACAACTTCAATTTTTATGCTATGGTGCCGGTCCATATTGTGCTTTGTCTTTAATTTTTTACAATAAAATTAACTTACTTGTCATTGATTGATCGAAACAATTTATAATCGATCCAAGTACATTGTGTACATCACTGTTGTTATCACTTTTCTTGTCTGCCCCTCCTCGACCGCACATTTACAAAATCATCGAACCTGAGATTTTGCTTTTTGTTTTTTTTTTTTCATTTCCCCTACATCTCTTCAAAGGAGAGGCAAAAAAGGTCAATGTCCAATAATTTGAGAACTGTTAAATATTCCTTATTTTAATTCTATAATGAGCTCCATTAATCATTGCACCATTTGTTTTTTTTCCATTCTGTACACTGAAATTGACCCTTTAATTGATTTTCGCTGTTTAGACTCCCTACGACTTTAGAGTGTAGAGAGTACAGAACCATAGTCTTTGTGGGGAATCCTTATTGTTATGACAATTTACTTTTTCCAACCTTATTGGATCTTTAAAATTTGACGTTCGGGTCCTCTCAGGCTGTCTACAGATAGAAATTTTAACCCTTTTGTTGTACGGGATTGAATTCAGTATTTTGGTCACCACAAGGCAGTCCTTGCAACATGAAATTATTTCCGTTGTGGCCTACCGAATTCACAGGGTGATGCCAATACAAGTTTTTTTCCCCTTGGCTTGAAGGGTATTTATGCATATCTACAATGTTTTTTTTTTTTCATTTTCTTCAGTTTTGGAATGATGAAATCGAAGCCATTGCTCAATCATCTGTTGATTCCTGTCGATATGACCTCAATCGATGGATGATCAAGAGAATCGATCCCTTATCCAGCTTAAGAATTACCAAAAAGCCAGAATTTGATTCTTATCCAAAGCGGTGCGATGGTGGTTCAACACACGACTTTCTATATACTACGACTTCGACAACAAAACGAGTGCTCTTCAGAGAGCTTTTCTGTAGGGTCTACAAGTTGGTAAGTCACTCTATCATCCCGATATCTAACCATTGAAATCAGCCGCTTCAATGATATTTTGGCCCGAAATGCTCCAGAGCATATATCAAGGACCTTATTGCTCTGGAGAATACTGTTTCCGGGGGCATAACTAATCTGGTGAAAGTCCAAAATAGCTCCGGAGCCTATTTTTTTTTTTTGAATATACTCCTGGAGCATATTTGGATATGCTTCCTGGAGCATATTCACTGCAATTCTCTGGAGCAGGTGTTTCAAATTTTGACTTCACTTCTTGGCCAAGTAAATTTAGACAATACACCGCGTTTTACAACTGGAAAATCGTGCACAGTCAATCAGCTCACATACCATTGCTATTGTATATTGTCGGGTGTATTATATAGTGACGGATGTTGAATTTTTATAATTTTTACGGGAATTACGGGAATAGTATACTAAATATAAAAGTCTTAAATATTGCCACAAGTGTCGAAGTTGTGCAAAATAATTAAATATAATCTCAGTTAGAATTTGGTTACGTTGACGTATGTGCTGAACAGAGACTTTAGTGTATTACATAGTGACGGATGTTGAATCCTCAACATATTCAAAATGTATACTGGATTTCACACCAACGGTTTTAAATTTAGTTTCTTTCATATATTTTTCTGAAATAATTAAACTTGACAACAAGCAAAATATTGAAATAATTAACTTATTGCTATACTAGAAATGTATAATAATATACAGTTTAAAGTGGTGAATCTCGGCAATCCACTAACATACGTCTTATTAATAAACCACATTTGAGGAAGATTCAGATGACAGCACGTGATTGACATTGTTCGGAGAACGCCGATTGTTGTATTCCATAATGTCGGATGCTGAATAACACTTTAGTATAGGGAGAATTCAACATTCGTCACTATGTCATGAACCTATCCGCCAATTTGAGTAAATTTTGGTGTGACGGACCTGTGGACGGATAAGATGGAGTACCTTTACAATGTATGACATCATTTTGTCAAGTAAGATTCATGAATATTAGCTAAAAGTAAATGGTCAATTGTTCATTTCGTTAATTTCAATAGTTTGAATCGTATATTTTTAGATGGGGATGTTTACCGACTCAGAGTTCGCGATTTTTCAAATGCGCTTTTCTCGAAAACAAAAAATCGTATTTTGTTTAACCATGGCGTTACTATAATAACTCCATGGTTTAACATCCCTTCACTAATTTCAGACAACCCGCCGATATGTAATAATCCCGACTAATCCGCCTTTCACTTGTCCGATCAATATTTTACTACAGCCTGAAGTACAATGTTCTAATGTGTCACTAATATCTGGCTACACTGTAAATTCTTGCAGGGATATCAACACCTTCATTTTCCGTGGTCAGAATGCCACGAACTTGTCCACAAACATTTTCCCCACAGTTTTGGAATGAAAAATATTGCTTTATAGGGTCATAAATTAGGACCCCGTAAGTAAGGGTTATAAACGAGAAGTCCCATTCTAGAGTTTGGGGTAAGAAGGTTGATGATTCTTTTCTATAGGTTGGAAGGTGCTGACATCAGAATTTTTTGGTCCAACCTCAGTGAAATGTGGGGAACTTTGTAAAATAAGGTGGGGAAATTAGGTACAGGGGTAAATTTGAAATTAAGTCACATTGTTGGTTTTAAAAATGTACCCCAATGTAAATTCGCCTTCATTATAGGATTAAAAAAAGTTATATGTTACACGGCGACAGCCCTGATAAGGTTCAAATTTTGTCAGTGGAAGTATTTTTTAAGATGTTCCCGTTTTTTTGGCTGCCATATTGATTGATGTAATGTTACAATTTTAAAGTATTGAAATACATTTATTTAATTTCTGTGTAACAACATAACCTAAGTACTTCAGGTCTATTTTTTTATCGCATGGATTTGCTGTTATAAGGCATATTTAAAAATATTGGATTTGCTTCCATTGTGAATTTGAAGTATGACTTAAATGTTAGATCCTATATATAACTCCATAGTTTTAGTAGTCCCCTCAATCTACGGTATGAACTTGGACAAACTTGCTACAGAAGGTTTCCTTGCTGTAACTTGTTGTATAAAACCTCCTCCCGAACAACATATCAAAAAGTAGAAAAGGGAAGCAACGTACAGACATGATCTTTTGCTAAAACCTATGTGCCATTTTTGCCTATTATTTTGGTTATTATTCCAATTATTAAAAGGGGACGAACCGATTTACAATAAATCAAGTGGTTCAAAAATCTTTGATAGCATGTCTTCACCCTAAAACCCCATCTCTAAGAGGTTGGCGCTGATATTTCAACCCTTTTTCATTGAGAGCTAAAAACATATGAATTTTTCTTACCCGTATATGTGTAAAATTGATATCGGTCGAAACCAAAATGGGGGTACATTTTCCGCTTATACTTCCAAACCAATATCATTTAGCCCTAATATTTCACAGGGTATGAGAAAATAGTACTTTCTTCAAATACCAAAATGTTGACGGTAAAATCTTGGAGTACGGGGACGATGCTATTAACGATCAGGCATGGCCATTTAACTCTTGAGTCTTTCTTGGTCTGTCCAACATAGGAACCCTAGTTCTTGAGGTTCTAATAACCGTTTTTGAGTTTTGGTACCTGGTGTGTAGTGCGAATTAGGTTGAGGATTCTCTCTCTTCCCAATGTACGGCCCATGTATTTCCATCTCCGTCTTCTTGGCATTAATATGTAGGCTGACTTTTTCTGCAGCATTCTCAAATGAGGTTTGTAGATAGATCTTGTGCAGCAGATACCACATCCCCTGTGAGAGCTGCGTAAAGTCCAATTAGGTCCTGTGAGATGCTAACTTTGGTGACGTATAGAATGCTTGACCGCCTTTTATGCTCTGTCCTACCTATGAGAAGTTGTGGGATTGCCAAATCGTGTGAAACGCATTTCAATACGGAATAAACCCCAAACTCGTTCTAACCTCTTCTTCAATGGCCAATTCATATCATTTGTAAATGTGTTTTCACACGATTTGGCACTCCTCTGTGGTGCTATTACCCAGGCAATTACCAAATGACCCCCTTTTTAAAATGTTCACATAGATTACACAATGACCCCCCTTTTTCTCTCTCCTTTATCGCCACTTATCACAGTTTTGAATAAAGTATCCAATTTTTTAAAGAATTTTAACACCCAAATTCCAATTTTTTCGCATAATTTCATATACAACAAATTTTTATATTTTCCACTGGCAATTTGAAACCTCTGTAAAGAGAGACATTTCCGATTTTACTTCAGGTTTTACATCAATTGGCCCCCTTCTTAAGTTTCATAATGGATTGCCCCATCATTAGTCAGCTTGTGTACCGAATGACCCCGCATTTTTTTTTGGGTACATTTTATCTGAAAGGACCTGGGTAAGGACCCATTTTTTCAACTGACCGCGGCACACCTAGGGTAAGTCGGGTATGCCGAACACCATTCGCTTGGGAAGCCAATATGTCCATGGTAACAATGTTTGATAAAGATAACCATATCAATAAAAGTGTAAGCAAACTCTGACTATAACACATGTTTTTCTTAACTCCAACCTGTTAGAAAAAGAAGTAGAGCAAACAAAAAATGGCGCCCGTCGGGATTTACCCGACCACTCACGGCTAAGTATGCCGAACGTGGTTTTTTCATGGCAGCCACCTTGGGGATAAAAATAGCATTTTTTGTTTCTTCTTTCGCAACATAAGTTATTATAATATGCATATTGAAAAGCTCGAAGGGAGTTTTAATATAGATATGGACACACCTATATGGTTGCCATGGAAACGGGTCATTCGGGATTACCCCAAACGAGGTGATGTGGAGTGATCTGTTACTTTCATAAACTTCATCATGGACTTGCCCCCTGTTGTACGTGTTTTTAATTGTGAAAGGAACCATATCCATAACTATTAAATCCTTTTCTCTCTCTCTTGCTTGTAGATGTGATAAGCCTCCAGAAATATGTTCACCGAATATTCATTTTCCACTAAAACGTGTTTTTTTGAAATTCCTCGCGAAATGTGGCGAGAATTTCCATATTGGTCAGTTTAACATTGAAGGAAGCTAACAACCATAGGGGTGGTAACACGGCCTTCCTCCTGTCGCAACATAGCGAAATCGCTGCGGTCGGGATTACCCCGCGTTCGGATTACCCCACTCTCCCAACAACCCTCACTTCGCCTAGGGAGGGCCCCCGGCACTATTTGACCCAATGTGTTTGAAGAACTCTCTGATAAAATTTGCTAAATAAGATCTCTCCACCCCGATTGCAGTCTGACAGAATCAATCTAGAAATGCACAATTAATTTTTGGCGGGAAAATTGCGGGCCCTCTTTGAATAATGACCATCACTTTCCACTTTTGATATATTATTTGCAAGTGACTACACACCTTGCATGCAATAGCCATGCAAAACAGTGCAAATACTAACAGAAAATGGAAAATCTCCTTAAACAACTGCATTTTGAGCTATATACCTTTGTCCAAATATGGCGTATACAGTCACGTAAATAAATGCCAAATTTTTACCATGTCTTGCAGGCTCCCTTTTCTACCTGTTTTGATAGTGTTTGTGAGTTCTTTTACTGCTAGTTACAGCAAGAAACCTTCTGTAGGCAATTTTTTCCAGGTGTACCTAGTATTTTATTCAATAATTGAGTGGACTATTGATAATATAGGGTTGAATAGATAGTTATCATTAATGGCGACGTCATCTTGGCTTATTGATTTCTAAAGGCCCAAGGATGCCCAGGTGGCACCCGGCATATTCTTATTCTGCACACCCTGATCTATCATTTGCAGAAAACAAATATTGTTTATATACTCAACTGTATGGTACCATGAACGTTCTCTCTGACTATAAGAATAATTTTCAGAATGAATAGAATCATCGAAAGCCTTTTTAATAAAGTGACACGAATAAAAAATCACACCATAATTTGACTTGGACGTTTTAGTGTTCCATGTGCATTGTGGGTTGCATCATACATGTAGTAATCTGCTAATTCATAGTGTGTACATGTGGATAATTCGAGGAATTGAAATGATTTTGTTTGGAGAAATTTAACTTTTACACTGAAAGGAATGCCATGAGGCTTTGCAACAGATTGAAATTATTTGTTAATTTTAACTTGAGACACATTACGACTCGTCCTAATTGTGTCTTCATACATTCCAGGTGGCTTGGGCCTCTGCATCAACTGTTGCTTGTGCTCAACAATTTTGCAATGTGATTTATGACGCCTTTGATAATGAAACCCGCAACGATCGGCTTTATTGGAAGTGTGTCTATGAAGATATGTAAGTTGTCAATTTGAAATGTACTTTTCATTTTTACCGTTAGCTACTTCAAGATTAGCACGATTCAGCTTGCCTGTTCACAGTGGTGTCGACTTTTGCTTTTTGTTGATTTTTTTAGCATAGGCGTCCCTATTGAAGGCAAGATGTGCCTACGTATCTTTGACTGTGAGGTGTGAAATGGACCGAGCGACTCATTTTATGTCTGAACCCAACACACTAAGCGAGCTCTTATCCACTAACCCATGCGTGAATGAATGAATGAAATCGTAATCCAAGCAACAACATTTTCTATGTCCTTCAGCTGTGTTAAGGAGGAATTTGGGGTTGGAGGGGCTAAACGTGAATATTTAAAATTTAAAATAAGGCAAAAAATACCTTTCCTTTTGCTTTTTGTTGACAACCATCGGAGTTTCCGTTCAAAAGTTATGGTGTTAAAACCCCTTAAATCAAGTTCTCATGGGGCTAGTGGAATTATTCTAGTTCAGTAAGTAGTCCCATTGATATACTTTAATTTACTCTTGATCCCATCATTGTACAATTAATCGTTTTTTAGAAATCCCGCGCGCAACGAAGACATGTTAAAATTTACTTTAGAGATATCGGCAATTTTGTCTAGAAACACTGTTTTTTATTTTTTATTATATTTTAGAAATGCAATTTTAAAAGTATTACCAACTACAAAATAAAGCACTTGAATTTTCATTAATAATTGTGGAAATTAGAGGTCAAAAATTTAATTACTTTTCGAGATATAAATTTTTAAAGTGGATAAAATTAAATATCGCAGCTTGAGGAAACAATAAAAAACATAAGAAATAACACAAGAAATTTCAAGTCGCGATGTGACATTTTCGACCATAACTTTTGAACGGAAGCTCTGATTGTTGTCAAACAAAAAGCAAAAAATAAAAAAAATAAAAAATTCTATTTTAAAATTTTAAATTTTTCTATTTGTTGGCCCCCTCCAACCCGATATTCCCCCTTATTCTCTCCCGCAATGCCCCTAATGCATTTTCTGCACTATTCATCGAAGTTAAAGCTTTTCAGTAACTTCATAAATCTATTTTTAGCTTGTGTTTGTTAAGTAGGTTTGTATCAAGCCTTTACAGTACGAACCATTTTTTTACATTTTATTTTGTTACGGGACGTATCCAAGGTCAGAAAAACAACTATTTGTAAGATGATTAACAGAAAACAAAAACTAATCCTGGGTGACTATTTATGCTGGACTAACTTGGGCGACTACTACAAATATAGACTGCTCATGAGGGAGGTGGTGAGAAACATTGCCCCGAGATGATCTTGAGATCAAGGGCGAACTATTTAGGCCCGCGGTCTCAAGATCATAAAGGTGCAATATTTCTCTCCATATCCCGAAAAAGAGCAACCTATATATACTTTTTATGCACCTCATGCATATATTTCTGTCATCTTTTTAGGTTTTAAAAGTAGTGTTTTAGGTCATGCCTAGTGTAAATCTAGGCCAACTGCATAATAATACATAGTCCAGTAATTTTATGATTTGACCCAACACAAATTGCAACAGAAACAATTTTGGTGTTAATATGCTGTGAAATAGTCCAAAAATAATATATTAAAAGTCTACCAAAATCAACCTATTGGAACATGTAGAAATAAGGGGGCAACGTTTGTACAGGGGTAACAAATTAGAATTGTTCGAATTGATTTAAATGATGTACCAATTTATTGGGATACTCCTAAGGTTTTAAAAAAGGTATAGTTTGCCCTATCTACGCGTTATAGTTTTAGTACAATAGGGCGACACATAACAGTTCAAGAAGGTCATCCTGGGGTAAATTTATAGAATGGTCCGATTTTGATCGGACTGGTTGTAAACTGTTAAATTTGTCCCACTAGATAAGTAAATGTAAATAGATTCTTTGTTTGAACTTTCTATATAAGATACAGAGCTATGACTAGTGACCTCCCATAGACCCTGTAGTCCCCAGTCACGTTT
This sequence comes from Ophioderma brevispina, assembly GCA_023653785.1. Lineage (NCBI taxonomy): Eukaryota > Metazoa > Echinodermata > Ophiuroidea > Amphilepidida > Ophiodermatidae > Ophioderma > Ophioderma brevispina. The sequence continues at coordinate 27,576 of JAMKCH010039631.1, read as the reverse complement.
TGCGTTCCAATTATGCAACAAATATTAAAGATGGTGCAACCCGTATATTTTCGGGTTCTGTTCCATTAGACAACAAATTAGACACCATTTTTTTTTTATAACGAACGGATATATCTGAAAATTTACCCCCATTGTGACCTTGAACCTATTTTTGACTCATAACTATTGAACATCACTGCCGATTGGGCAAACTATCCCTTTTTTTTAATCCTGGAATTAACGAACACGTTGGTATACTTTCGACGCGTTTGTTGATACTTTTCATATTTTGACCCCTGTATAAACCTTACCCCCTTAAAGATATTATGTTCCAATACTTGATTTTAGTAGAACTTTTGATATGTTTGTTTTTAAAGGTATTCTCAATACAATCTGTGGAATTGATTCTGTTGTTATTGTTGAGTAAATGTCGCATTCATTCTATTTGACTGCCCGAACACTGCACTACTTTTTATTCTTACTGTATTATTCTTCATCTCGCAAACGTGCAGAGCCCGAGGTGTACATTACAAAAGGCAGACTCGAGCTCATAATTCTGCAACTTTTTCCACATTCGCTAGTCTAGAACCTGTTTTTCTTTCAAATGCTGTTCAAATGCTGTAATTCTTGCAACTTTACTTGAGCTTCCTTTGATTACGCTATCAACCTGTTGTACACATTGCGAATAGATCGTCACCAGTTCCAATCTGAATCAGGATTTGCAGCTCATTTCCATCAGTCTGAGCACCTGTAAAAAGAAAAGTGCAATTTACATGGGAAAATCTTTTAGAACTTACATATTTGTGGAATTTGGGGAAATACGTAAAATACTGTAATTTTCCAACAAACTATAAATTTTCAGTATACCACTGTAAAAATTGTGATAGGTCCTACTAATTTAGGGGTGTTCGTCAGTTCTTTTTTATTCTCCACAATTCACAATCTTCTGTAATAACTCGCCAAAGAGATGTTTTTTATAGCATTTTTGATTATTAATTGTTATCAGTATCTGTAAATTTTACGGTATTTGTTTGGCAGAATTGCTGCCAGGATTTACTCTAAAATTTGCAGGCAGTTTTTTACAGTGCAGACAATTCCGACGGCCGTGCAAACTTTTGGATGCGGCCATGAATGTGTATTGGTGTACGTATTAAAATTATTCTGTGCTGAGACGAATATACCTCAGAGATTCAACGAAGCAATTTTGAACTTACTGGAATATGTTTTGTTGCGTGCAATAAAGGAAAAACACAAATAGAGTCAGTAGAAAGGAGATAACATGCGACGGGTGAGAGATCGAACAGATGCCTGGAGAGAAAAGGTAAAACGGCAGGGAAGTAATACGGTGGACGAGGTCGTCTGGTACTACGGGATTATTCTGTTAATTCAACGATTCCCGACTGACCGAGAGCGTATCGTTCTATGAATCATTCAATGTATAACCCCAAGACTTTTCATTTGGCGGGCTATTTTTTTAAATCAATGATGCTCAAACGTGCGTGGTTATTTGTCAAACGCCTTGAACAAGTTTAGTAATCAATGACTTTTGCATAACGCCATAGAATCCTTAAAATGACCTCACTTTTGTACACTCATTTGTCGCCTATAGGTAGAATTTGCCTCAAATTTTTCTAGCTGTATTAAAGACATTCTTTGATATCTTCAAAATATATTGATTTAATTAAAATGTTATTTTCTCTTTCAATATCACAAGATTGAAACAATTTTGGCCAGTTTATTTCTCAATCTCATATTTTTTTTTACAGAATAGTATTATTGGACATTTTATTTGAATTTTGACTTTGTCTTAAAGTATCAGGAGGATATTTTTTTATGGAGTATACGAATTTTTCTCCACATAGCGGGGAGCGGTTGGGAGGGGATCAATTTCACTTGATCGGTTGTATACCACCTACCGAGAACGTTTCGAAGGTTTATTGGACATCCAGGTGCAGAACAAAACTGCAAACCTTGTTTTTGAACTTGCCTGCTAAATCGTAATCTTTCCCATAGTAAACATGCTTGTGCCTTTCTGTCGTGCACGGACAGAAAGTCCTAAATCATCATCGTATTACATAAAGACTGCGCATTCGGCTTATTCCTTCAGGTGTGATCTATACATTGGTAAGCATTCCAAATAGGTTCGAGAAACCGGGGTGTTCGAGAAAACTTGGGGCGCTTCCTGGAAAATCTCCTCATGATTCATTGATGACTGGTCAAACCCATAAAGTGGTTATTGGAGCCGTCCTAATAATCATTATATTCGTTAGGTCATGAATTGAAGCACAGAATGGGGTAAAAGTGCCTGATTTGCAGGACACCTTGCTCAAAGAAACTATAGGTGCTCATAAGCGCCATCGTGCTGCCAAGTCATTGCAAGCCGCAACAGACCACGTTCAATACGCTCGAGCTGTCAACAATGGACTACAAGTTTGCTTCCGATCTCTGTTAGGTATATTCGTCTCAGATTCTGTGTAGGAGTGTTAGGGTAACTTTGCCATGGGATAGTAGTTTTCCGGGATACTCTCGGCCCCTGGTGATGTTCTGGCCACTTCGCCAAACTTGGGTTCATCCCGCTGGTCGAAGTTACAATCATCATTGGTGTCGAGTACCGTGGGTTATTGTTTTGGGTATCTATCATACGTGTATTGGCGCTTTATTCCGTAGGGACAGGCACATGTGATTTCAGTGGGTCGAATCTCACTGCTCATTGGTCAATTCGACTCGCGTGTCCCGACATACGTCTTGGCGGTGCAGCCCCGATACCGAGGAGAGTCGGTTTTTGGTAAACGTTTAGAGGTCCCCTGATGCCAATGAGCTATATTACAATTGATTCCGTCATGGCGCTGTATGACGTTGTGCAGTAATGCTTGACGGAATGAATGGGCAGTACCTCATTTGCATCAATGGGACTTCTATATTATATGAAACGTCTACCAGGTTTTTTTTTTATTTCTTCAAACAAACGGAATGGTAAATAACCCATATCATGGACTCCATTTTATCAATCAGATTACACCATTGCAAAAGGGGATTAATACTTACTATACGAGATTCCAGTTGATTTGGATAGCCTTCTATTTTTTTTAGGTGGAGGTATGAATGAGGGGATTAGTATATAAAAAGTTTAGTCCGTGTATTTGTGGTTGATGTGCCTATAGCCAACTCTAGCGGTTGGCCATTCACCTTCCCAATCAATCGTCAAAGCATAAACCTAGAATGTTCAAAGAAGCGCAAAACTAAAATCAAGGCAATAGTTACAGTGAAAGCAGGTTAAAGCTGATTTTATTAATAGTCAGATAAAGCCGTTCTGCATTGTAACACACAGGGGACGGAGCCATTCTAAAATTTATGTTTTGGTAGGCAATGTTTAAAACCAATTCTGGTAGACACACTATGCATCACATAGTCGAAAATACAAAGTATTGACTGGCGAACAACGTAACTTTTTATTTGTAGTTGACCGTTTTTTCTTTCAATCCGATCTCTTTTGGTAATTGCGATGAAGAACGAAGATTTTCTGTGTAGTTTCTGTCCCCTATTTTGATAATGCACAAAGTCCAACTTCCGCCATTCGCGCCTTCAATTATAGTTTGATCAGTACCATTTAGCGGGTTTTTTTTTACTTTAATACTACGACAAAAAGTAGTCTCTTTTAAAAGTTATAACTTGCTTTGAATTAGGCAGACATTCAACTTTTACAGAGGGGTACTTTGTCTTAACCGATAAAGCTAATAATATAGCAGAGATTTATATAGCGCTTATGCTATTGGCCTCTAAGCGTCTTTCCACATTGGCCGCATGATCCTGTGGCCAAACCATACCATAAGGAACCATTTAGCATCATTTCAAGGGATGCAGCAGATCGGGATCAGCGCGTTCCCTTAATCAGCAAACATACCTCGCGATAACCATCGTCAGCCGGGACTCAGCTCCCACCAATATCCAGGACATTGGACAACAAAGCGTATTCTTGTCCAGGGAAATTGACCAGATATAGCTGAAATCATCTCATAGTGCGCGAACGCACGCCTATACGCATGGTGGTCATACACTGAGTTGAGTGCTTACCTGATTGAACTATCGTGTCGCTATAAAAATCAAAATAATTCTTAGAGGGGAGATGACTCGTCAGCCTTTCAAACTGTTTTGGAATGAGAAATATTGCGTTATATTTATGGTCTATTCTTTTGAGTGAGTTGCCAATTGAAAATATGGAGTAGGCTTGGCCGCCCATTGTCTACTTTTAAACTAAAGTTACTAAACTAATTCAGCTCTATGTTGCAATTGTTGTAGAGGTCCATTTTGGTTACCTGACGTGCGATCCATATCTCGCTGGGGAGACGGACCATGTGTTGCCTGTACATCAGGGAGTGGTTGGTGTGAGGATAATCTATGTGGTAGTTTCATCACTGTATCCAAATAATGTCAGAATGATCCGCCATGTACGGGGGTATTCCAACCCTAAACCGTTGTCAATGATTACACAAAATTCAAATGTTGTGTTTATCTAATTAAATTTAAGTGGGAGAAAATCGGATTGGTTATATAGGCTAACTCATTTTAGTTAATTGTTTTAGAAGGGGTTGGCCTCTATATGCATTATTTCTAGCAGAATCTATGACGGTGCGACACTCAATTTCATGCACGCGATGATCACGTAAATGCATACAACCCGCAGAAAGGAACCTTGATAAATTTATATAGAAGCTCGGAGAAACTGGCGAGCACACAATCAACAAGACGAAAAATACACTGTTCTCGAACCCGGACCCCTCTCGCTACTCTAGTGCTTGTCACCCTGGAGCTAAGCCCATTTGTAACACATCTCAAGTACAAAGGTTTGAGTGATTAAATATGTGACAGGACTGACAGGAACCCCTGTAACGCGATTCGTAAGTGCCGCAATGGTGCCTTAAAGAGAGGGGGCCAAACAAGTTTTACAGGGTCAAATTTTGTAAATTGATCCATTCATGTGAAAGCCCACCATGATATGTGTCTACCATAAGGATTCATAAAAGGGTCTAGTTTGTATATGTACAGCCTAAAGTTTCAGAGTATATAAGGCTAAAACCGCAAAAATCAAAAAAGGGGTCAATTTTAAAAAACTAAAAAATTAAAAATTTAAATTGCTCCGATTTGGATAAAAATTGTGCAAATTTACTTGTGGAGCTCATAGGATAAAATTGAGGAATAGTCTTTGAGTGTCCCTCAAATGCTTTGCATGCTTGCTTAAGACAGTATGGGGTACAAGATCACGCCCGCATTGGAATGCAATGGACAGTTTGACCTTCTGTGCCCTACATCTGAAACTAAGCATTTAAGACCGTCCAAAACTAATTCCTTAGTTAATCATATGAACTCCCCAATAATTTGCACCATTTTTTATCCAAATCGGGAGCCGACTTTAAATTTGACCCGGTACAGTGAAATGACCCTTATTATTATTTTTGCTGTTTTTAGCCTATATCTGAACTTAGGCTGTACATAATTACAAACTATAACTCTTTTCTGCCTCCTTATGTTGACACATAACATGGTGTGCTTTTCAACATGATTGGTCAATTTGCAATTTGACCCCTGTACAACTTTTTTGCGCCCCCTCTCCTTAGGCACCATTTGCGGCATTTAAGGATCACGTTTCAGGGGTTCCGGTCAGTCTGTGAACAACTATTTAACCACTCAACCTTTTGTACTTGAGATGTTACAAATGTGTGCTAGCTCCAGTGCTATGCGATTAACCACTGGCCACGAGGACTGGTTAACCATGAACGAGCGCTAATATATTCCATTCTTTTATTTCAAAGTTTCAAGCGGCCGTCATATATTTTTTGAAGGGTGAGCCTATGAGGAATGATTTAGCAGAATCTATGACGGTGCGACACTCATTCCTGCACGCGAGGATCAAGTAAATGTACCACCACGAGAAAGTAACTTAGATAAATATTTTATAGAACTCGGAGAACTGGCGAGCACAGAAGCAACAAAGGCGGTCTCTAACTCGGACCTCTCGCTATCTAGGCGTGAGAATTACCACCGGGCCACAGAGGACTGTTTTACGTGGACTACAACAGTGACTTGATCAAAATGATGGAGATCAGAGAAAGTTCATATGTTTCTTTTTTGCCCAGTAAAATTAAGGCACAGGAAATGTTTTATAACATCAAAGGCACAATATGGTCTATCACTTTTGGAGACGTTTAGGTTGATAACCTCAATGGGGCACTTTAGTAATACATTTTGCTTCTAAGATCGAAAGGGTTTGGATTTAAAACCAATCATATTCTTGGTGAGAAGCTAGAAAGTGTATGTCTTGATATCAGGGCAAAAAGCATTTGACAAGAGTGTGGCATCCTGATCTACTGGGCAAGCTTTCTGCCTTAGGGATAAAGCTTAATTCAGCTGCTGGCCTCTCTTTCAACAAAGACCTGCAGGAATCGAGTCTTGGGCAACTTCATTGAATGTACTTTTCGGTGCGGCTGGCCTAGTGTAACTGTAAACAATATCAAACAAGAAGATGCTGCAACATGCCATCCAAATATCCACTTCTTTGGAGCAACTCTAGAAGAGGTTGGCAGGGTCGATCTGCTTGGCATCTCCATCAGTAAGAATCTGTCATGGTCTCCTGTGATTAAAAAAATGCCCTTAAAACTAGCCAGTCAGCGACTAGGATTGCTCCGTCGCGCTGCACCATATCTTGGACAACTGAAATGTGTTATATAATAAATCCGTGGTTCGATCCAACATGGAAATATTGCAACGTTCAGCATGGTCTGTGAGCAAACCAACCCACTTCACTCTTTCCAAACTAGATGCAATCCAGAGCGTGACTATTTCCATCATTGGTATCCACGAGAGTGAGGCTCACCACTCGATCATATCCAACCCTGCGGGTCATCGCAGGGCAGTTGATGGTCCACTTATTCCCTCGCATGTTTATGGACAAGCATCGGAACTCCTTCAGCCAGCTGCTACCTGAGCTGCGCTTTCAGTTGAGCTCGCCGTAGGCGCTCAGTCAGGATCATGACCTTGGTGTGAAAGTCCCAAGGTCCAACTCGGCTCCCACAGAAGATCATTTCGCCATTATCGTAGGATTATGGAATGGCCCTTCTGATCATGTAGCATTGAACCAGGACTGCAGAGTTTCAAAAGGGAGGTTAATCTCTATCTTGGCGCCATCCGTAAAACGTAATAATTAGATAACAGCTGTAATTCCTATTAGACTTGACATAAATAAAAAAGTCAGGGAAGAAAAAATGAAAAAGTCACAATGATTGTAAACTAGAGAAATTGATAACAAACATAGACCAACGGACTAATTGAGAAGAAGGGTCTGGAATTATTTCAATGGTCTAATTTCAGGTGTTTGGTATTTATTGAGCCTTTATCTAAAACTAAGCTATGTTGTAGTTCCTGTCCAAACATGTACCAGTTGTAAATTTTAAAGAACAATATCAGGATTTCAGATTTGGTATTTTTTTAGACACACAAGATCCAATATGCAGCTTATTGCTAATTGAACTGAATATGCGATTGTTTCACGTTCTTCTCGAACCTTTGAATTTTTAAAACATATGCATCAATCAAGATTTTAATTCTGCATCACAGTACCGCATGCTCTAGTTATTCTTCCGAAGATTGACCAAGTATAAGTATATAAGAACTACAATGCAATCGTTCTATTGGGCAAATCTGTATAATGTAAATAAATTGTACCTCTGCATTATACTGAGTCAGGCATTCATTATATGCAGCTTTTAACGCCAAGCTCAATATTGATGTCTTGTTCCCCTGTTCAAGACAGCAAGTTGTAGTACAGAAAACGAAGCATGTGAATGCGCCCTCAATGAACCACAACCATGTAGCGGTAATGGTGCTGAATTCAAGTCAGGCTGTAGTTGACGAATGTCAGCCGGGGTTTTCAGGCAAATAACGTTCTTCAGGTAGTTACCATGCAGAAAAGCAAAAATGGTACTCTTGATGCCTTAGTGCTGCACTGTTATTATTTCGTTGTGGGTTTTGACAGTATATTTTACTCACAGTTGAGTTCGCTGTTGCAAACCTCTAGATTTGATGGTACCGTACCATGTATAATGAGCCCCTTTGGAAAAACCAAGTTGGTTCGACCCTCTCAGGGTATGTGGTATAAACGATGGTAATGAGGCTACAATATATCGAGTCCAAGGGTCTGCACACTGACTCTACACATGATAGCTGGTTTGTGTCGCCGATTGAAACACAGGAAGTTGCTTTTGCCATTCTCAATGTGGCGGGAATAATGCAGACCCTGCTGGTGCACATATTCACCACAGATGTCTTATTGTTATACAAAATTCCTTAACTGGACAATAAGGTGAAGCCATTTTAAGAAGGGCAAAATGCCAAAACTTACGTGTACATTGTGTTTCAATGTGTAAGGGTCGTGGTCTTGCAGGGAGGGCAAATGTATGTGATTTTTTAATAGGAATTTTAGTTTTGATGTTTGTAGTTGGATGACGGTGTTGGTGAGGGCGATGTTGTAAAAGTGGCAATTCCAAATAAAGAGTTTGATTTTATATCTTTGAACTAGTTGTGCCCTGAATCCGAGACAGAGCCGAGACTGTGGGACAGCTACGATGTCCAAAATCGAATCAGCCAAGTAAATTGGTTTTTGTGTCTCAAAAGGGGTGAGCTAGGAATCGTATGTGAATCTTCGGAATCGTACACCGGATAATCAAAAAGAGGTCCAATGATATTCTACGTGGAAGCCGAAGTTGGGTCTGCACATGCCACATGCATTATACAAGCTTATTCGGGTTTAGAGACGGATATATTTTCGCGGTGGGGTGAATGGGATATTAATAAGTTTTCGGACAAAATGTTTGCGTTTGCCCAAACATTTCGGGTTGTTTTTGTGGAGAGAAAAATGGTGTTCCTTAAAATCTCCTCTTTCCCTAACATCATCTATCCCCCTGGCGGTTCCTTACTATGCGTGCTCTTGTACGATTCTTGGTCTTTCAAGGGTTTTCAGTGGATTATTTTTTGTATTAATGAACTTCTATTCCCACCGTACTTTATTTCAGCGTGTGACTTTGTATGCGGAGCAGATGCAGTGATGAATTACACTTCGTGTACGTGTAACTGTATATTACCAGGATATCAAGTTGCAGAAGATGGCATCTCGTGTGAAGGTATGCTTGTTACGACTTATGTCTATTGTGTTCTCTACTTGATGTGAAAAACTGACACTTACACACGCTCAACACCAAGTATCGTGGGGCACAAACTTGCGGGTTTTATGGTAGAAGCGATAATACATATTGTAATACCTTATATTAGGTACTATTCTAATAATTATGGTTAACCATACCTTTAAAATAGCAGTTTTTTGTCTTTATCTTGGGAAAGAAACGGATCTGAGGGCTGAAATTTCATGATGATAATAAGAAAAAAAACTTTCTTTTGTTGATTTTGTTGATACTTCTTCTTGGTAAGTCAGGGTCCCAAGGACATCGGAATGAGCACCTTTAAGAAGCAAGTATGACAAACAAGAAAAGGCAAACACACTGAAATGGACGCATACTACAATCACTTGCACTGATTTGAATGTAGACATTATATGAAAAGCGCAGGACTCATGATCATGAGATTGTCGGTTCGAGCCCCGCCGTGGCCAACGTGTTGTGTCCCTGGACAAGACACTTTTTCGCTTGTCTCACTTCACCCAGGTGTTAATGGGGAGCTTTTAGGGTAGTCATACTGTGCGCCGTTATAATTGGCCGAATTTTCAATATGTCATGTGAAAAATGTGATGTATCCTAGTACAGCGTAATAAATGTAAAGAGCTTTGAAACTTAATTGTATAAAGCGCTATATAAATATTGGCATACTATTCCCACTAAGATTGGAACGTTGGTGTTTGTTCCCTTCACAGATATCGACGAATGCCTGGATGAACTTGACGGCTGTGAGCAGATATGTAATAACACGCCTGGTTCGTATAACTGTTCGTGTGAGGATGAATACGATCTTGAAGAAGATGGGCACTCATGTGCAATTCATAGGATCGAGTACTCCAAGTTAACGACGTCTTCAGTGACAACTGGACTTGAACCAACAACCGAGCCTGATGTCACCACATATGAGTCTGAGATCATCAGCAGGAGTGATTCCCTGCCAACTACATCAAAAAACGATGAAGCGACTACAGGTGAAAGCACAACCGGTATAAACGAAAATTTTCCCACGGGCTCAGATGATGCTAAACAAAGCATAGTACCAACAACGTCAGTAGACTCGACTACACTAAAAGATGCTGCAATGCATTTCACTTCAACATCCGACCAAAGTGGTCTTAGTACTGAAGTGTTAACAACATTAGAGACGGTTGGCATAACAACGATTTCAATTTCATATTTTAGTGATACAATAGAAACATCTCAAAATTTGATTGACTTCATGAGATTTCTTCCCGTATTTACAACTACAGAGGATCCGGAACAAACTGGAACCCCAACATCAGAATTATTCGAGTTTTCCACTGAAACTACAACCGCTGGAGAAATGGCCACTTCAGGAATAGCAATGGTAAACACAGAGTCAAAATCTACACCATCAGAAATACGTGAGAAAACTTCAGAGACACAGAGTGTATCTTTAGCCTCTACATTTGAAACAACTTCCGAGGAAATAGCGAGTACAACTGAAAGTACTTCAGAAGGTCCAGTTGCAAAGTTAACTACCCAAGACGAAAGGGCTGCAACGAACGAACAAACGTCTGAAATATCGAATCCGATTGGAAGTACTCTACCAGAAGAAGTTTCGACAGTGATAGATGAAGTTATTTCTGAAGTGGCAAGTCGATCAACGGAACAGGAATCTCCAAACCCTATATTTGAATCGACATCAGAAGAAATAGTTTCAAAAGTGGAAAGTACTTCAGATGTTCCAATACGCACAACAGACGTAGTCCAAACTTCAAAAATGACAATGAAGCCCACCGTAGTATCGACATCTCTAACTACTTCAGAAGTTACTTCAGAAGAAATAGGTTTGAGGACAAGGAGTGAACCAGTCTCTGAAATAACAGGTTCCACTTTAGTATCATTACCTTCAACGACCACCTACGTGTCAATTGGTAGTACTCCACTAGAAGTAATTCCTAAAACAAGTGAACTGACCTCTGAAATGACAAGTTTACCAACAGAACGAGATAGCACAACTGCGATTGGAACTAGCCCAAAGGACACCGTCGCAATAACCACGAATGAAGCATCTCTTTCAACATCAGAACCAGAATATACAACACGTAAAAACACCGCATTTGGAAGTACTTTACTAGGAAGAGTTTCGACTGCAATAAGCGAACAAACATCTGAGTTAGCAGATTTGACTACGCAGGAATTGACTACAGTAACAACATCGTCATCCACTGCAACTGGAATTACCAAGGACGAAAGGTTTGCAACAACAAAGAGCGAGCAGACTTATACTACATTAGAAACGTCTTCAGAAGAAAGCGTTTCAAAAATGGAAACCGTGCTAATAACCTCTTCAATTACTTCAATAGAAACTACTTCAGAAGAAACAGTTACAATCACAAACAGTGAACTACCTTTTGATATAACAATTCTAACTACAGGACCAGAGTCTACTCAAACAATTACGACAGATGCTCAACGTTACACGTTATCCACTACTGTTCATCCAGTATCAGGTAGGTCACACCGTCTATATAAAGCACCATTTGCTGCCATGTGGAAATTAATTTACTAAAATTTAATTTACTAAAATACTTTAATTTATTAAAATGTTTCTCAAAATTACTCATTCATCCTTATAATGAAACAAATACATTGGTGTATATTTAAAACACAATTTGACGTGATTTCAAATTTGCCCCGTACTAATTTTACCCCGGATTTCCAAGAGGTTGGATCCTAAAATTCTGATTTAGCATTCGTCAAACTATAGAAAAACATCTTCAAACCTTCTTTCCTTCTTCTTAGCGTGTCCACATGCCATTAGCAGATTAGTAATGGCAGGATTTATTCAACTGAGTAAGCTGATCCGGGGCCGCGTGTATCCACGATACGGACGCTCCTAACATGGCTCACCTTCTTCCCGAAACCTCTGGAATAGGATTCTCATTCATAACCCTACTATAACCCAGTGAATGAATATAGGTTTAAGTGCATGAGAATTGGCATTAGTTTTTCACTTTAGCCGAACGTTAATTACCATGGTAAAATCATTCCATACGGAATAAAGGATATTGTTAAACAGGGATGCCCGGATTTAATTCTACAAAGTTTTGGTTTCCATAGAATGATCTCGCCCCAATACCGGTGTGAAAGCAGATATAGTCCGGTGGGAGCCATAGTCCGGAGCTCCATAGACGATAACGGAATAAAGCTTGAAACTAATGTTGCGTAAAGAGTCAACTGAATCGATTGCCCTATTGTTCACCATTGTTCCCGAACTATGAGTACGCCGGACAATGGTTACTTCTACACCGGTTCATCCTCTATGTACAGGATGTAAGACCTCATGAAATTAGCCTAGCATGAAATCTTCTATACGAGGATCAAATGATTACAAGGATTGTACAGCTTTATTCCGTAAAAGAGTCTTTACTCTAGTCTAACTCATGAATATCTTACACCAAGGTAAGACCCCAATACCCGTCTAGAAAGATTCAAGCCGATATGTAACCTTTTAATATGGGAGCTAAAACGGCCTTTTGTAAACCCCATGAAACACTTATATTGGTCGACCAAATGGAGCTCGTTTTTCGCTTCCAATATCCAAAGCAAACTCTCTTTCCAGCCCCTAAGGTTTCACAGGGTAAAATAGAAGAAATGTAGCCGTTTTTGTGATACCAATATGCCACTCCCATCAAACTGAACGAGTTATTAGCACTTGGGCATGGAACATACCCATACACACTATGTCTAGGAGTATAAATAATATATTTTATTTGTATACTGAATATATGATCAGTGCAAGTAGTGTAGGTGCGACTGTTGACGTTATCTATTAACTTCTCTGTTTTTATTCATCGAATGTGGGGATTGAGTTAAATTGTAGTGATCATGGCGTGCTTGACATTCACAATGTTTATGTCGTGTTGTATCAGGATACAGCGGCCTGAATTGTCAAGGTATTCAAATGTAATTATTTTCTTCTTTAAAAAGTAAACCGTAATGTGTTTTTCATTTCGTTTAAAGTTTTAAAACGTGGTTTTAGCATGTGGCATTAAATCTCTTTCGTATTTTGCAATGATTTGATGTGGTTTGTTGCAATTTTTTTTTTTTTGTTTTTAAGATACAAGTCCAAGCAAACACCAGACTGCTTGGTTGCCGTATGCACGCCCCCATGGTTTATGATGACCAGCTTCCACGCTACTGTGATGACTGTCGTAAGAGCGTTTTTCCAGATAGTTTTGATGATAATTTTATAATCTTATTTCATCCGATAGTACCGTGAGAGAGAGAGAGAGAGAGACGACATTAAAATAGCTTTGATACTAGATCACAGTAGAAGATTGAATAAAGAAGTCTACTGTTTATATAAACTTTGAACTAAGTTTTGCGTGTCAGAGATGTCATATCTTTATCAGTTACAGAGTTAACGGGACTATTTTCCTTCTCACCCCTGGTTTTATATTTTTTTAATAGAATGTGCATTACACATCGACTGTCTAATACAAATTGGTATCTTAAGCCAGATTATCGGTTAATGCAGATGGAGAATGGGTATGTGTCGCTGTTACTGCCCGTAATCCATGGAGTGGTAGTGCATGTGAAGGTAGGTTAGGGGTGCGTGTGAAGGTAGGTTAGGGGCGGTTTCAAAACTCTTGCTCACCGGTTCCGCCCGGTTCTCTCCCATTCAAACCGGTTTTCTAAACAATGAAACCGGTTCAACCGTCATTAACAGCCAGTCAACCGGCAATTGAGTTTTGACGGTACCCTCACGAAATGTGACCCAGGGGCGTAGCCAGTGGGGTAGTTGAGAGGGGAACGGTTCCCCCTCGAAAAATTGTTGTTACAGGAAAATCGGGAAGAAAAAAAAAACGTGTCTCTTGTTGAACGGGAAATTTATGGGTATTAAGATTAAGAAACCAGTGAAACATAGCTCGAAAAAATTATAAAGGACATTACTGTTATCACTCATGATAAAATGTGGCTTGTGTAGGCATCTGGAAACTGACTGCCCTATGTCTACAAGACCGCAATAAAGCTGAACTCATAGGTTTCCTTCAAGTACAAGCTTGAAATTTCATTCACAGAGTAGTTGTTTAAATGTCCAACGAGAGATTTCAAGGAATCCGTATTTTCTGCCATATGTAGCGGTTACTATAGATTAGACACTCAATAAATTTCTTACCTTTTTATTTGGAAACAGAAATGTCTTAAAAAGTGAAATCAAAACGTGATTATATTTCAATATGAACATAGGCTGAATTTCTTATTTGTTCCAATAGGAAATTATAAATTGCCCAATTTTGTACTTTCATATGGGGATATTTTTGAGAGAAAGCTTCACATTAGTGAAAAAAACATTTTTAAGGATACCTGTTATGCATGTTATGCGAAATCTTTTGTTGCACATTAAGGTAACGGGTCCCAAATATGAGTGAAGGAAATGGGAACTGAGCAATGTTTTATTTAAAAAAACATTTCTCTTATCCTTTTAAATACTAGTTGACGAATGTAAAAGATACCTATAAGCATACGTCCTTGCCTACTGTATTGTTTTTATATATAGCAATACCTAATTTATTATATAAATGAATTTGTCACAAAAAACATTCTACTATTTCCCTAATTTGAAGCAAGCTTGCCGGTTGTGGGACGTGTTCTTTATCGTGTGTTACACGCATATTTTGCGCTATACCCAGTAGCCTCGTCTACAAGGTCAGTTTATTCAGTATAATTGTTTTTGTGCAAGCCTGGACACCAAATTATGGAGGACTCCCGGTTCTTTTTACAACTCTAATTAAAATTACCATGATCATATGAAAAATTGCCAATATCATTTTAGTCTTGTTCAAGACGCTCTTATTTTCCTTTACACACTGAAAATTGACAACATATTGCATAACTCAAAGTGCACGGCCACCGGGTAACCAAGGGTTCGAGGTGAATTGCCACTGATGATAGAAGCTGATAGACAGGCAGAGCCATGCGGGGTAAATTATGGTCCCAGTCGAAGCTACCCCGATGTCGCTCAGCAGACTAGATAAATATACTCCCCGCCTAAAAAATCCGAAAGAGATAAATTACTGTATTAAAAAGGTATTATGTATGTAGGTGAATGATAATAATAAATGCCAGGAGCGTTGTTCGCGTAATGTAGGCTATGATGTTTCGCACATAATACTCAGTCGATTTAATCTGATGGTCCTACCCACTTACGCAACTGCCAGTACAAATGATACACAATAGCTCGTGCTCATTGAACAACAACGTCAACGTACATGAATAGAGCATCATTGATTGGCCACATGTATTCAAATAACTCATAAACACCCATATATGGTAAAGCAACCCCCGCGAAGAAATTTTCGCAATCACGAAAAAAAAATCTTGAAACGCATAAAAACTGGCAGTACATTCTGAACAAGGCTGTCTGACCAAGCTGGCGAGCTAAACCGCAGACACCTGTGTTGGAATACTAAAAATAGCTATGGCTATGATAAACAAAATACTATTGCCTATTAGGCCATGAGGCCAATGCGAAAAAGATGCTCGGATAAGGACCAAGGTGGCGCACCCCTGGGAAGTACATAATTCTAACGAAATAATTTTCCAAATTATAGAAATCAGTTCTACGTGTTCGCACTTCTAGTATGTGCACATTCTCGAGAAAATGAATTACATGTCATCTCCAATTTATGCCCTGAATATCAGTGACAACGGTATGTACACCATGATTCATTGACTCCAGCAAATAATGGGGGCTATTGATAAGTAAATCCGCTCGGTATGTAGAAGACCAAACACTTCACAGATACCTTTTTCATCTGGAACTGCAGAGCCATTGTTATTAGCCATGCAACTGAAAAAATTGCAGGTGCTATTCAAAGAGGTTCTATATAGATAGAGAGGCAAAACGTTACGTCATCTTTAGAAATTCATCGTCTCGCATGTTTTGCCGACCACAAAGAAAACAGAGTACCAACAATAGAAAGCAATGGCTGCCTCCGCTTCTTCCACATACTGTGGGTGCCGCTTTGCATATACACTAATCGGTAGTGATACAAATTGATCTGTGTTAGAGGTGGCCAGGTGTAATAATAGTGCACCTGGATCATTGTGCACAGATACTTTTTTTTCTCATAATGCAATGCGCGCTTAGGTGAAAAGATGTATCATTGAGGCGGTTTATTTAAATCAAGACGACTGACGTTCATTTCATTCGTTGTGTGGCCATGGGTAGGACAAAATTTAACCACCCAATAGCACCCAGCATCCAACAACTGATATTTTGCCGGATTGTTTGTATCGAATTGACATTATGTGTGTATACAAGCACCCAAACTAATAATTATTCCGTGCAATATTCAAAATGTCAGCGCCCAGCATGGACGACTGGTTTTGAATGGGCTTCACCCCTTGATACCATTACCCCGATTTAGATTAAGTTATTTTTCATGACGTGGAACACAAATCACCTGTCTTTCACGAATAAATAAAGTTAGAGGTTCTACTGTGTGTTCAAATTTCTTTGACCCTATATTCATCCTTTATTCGAAAGGGAAACGAAGGTTAACAACGCTCATGAGAAAAAAATTGTTTGGCAAACTGTGACCTAACATCTTTGTGCAGAACCAAACCCGTAAGTTGTCGTGTAACCCCATTTCTATGCAATTTATTGCTTCATAGCAGAAATCGAAAATCATTCACCTATATGAAATTGCAGGTGAAACGGTGCAGAACAAACTTTTAATTGAATATAAAAGACTCCCTATATTAATAGGATTAAGTTATGGGTGTTGGTTCTTGAAAACATGTTAGGTCATAGCTTGTCAATCAAACTTCTGTCATGAATTTTGCTAATATTCGTTTTCTTTTTGAATAAATAAATGATGAATTATTACGATCAAAGTTATAAACTACACAGAAGAGAAGTTTGAGTTTTATGTTATTCGTGAATGATGGGCTGTAGCTCAATCTAAACCGGTCGATTTGATTGAAAACATCAAAAGCTTTTAACGTCATGGACAAATAACAATGGTTTTGCAGTCCCAGAGATTCTGAAGGTCCGTTTTCTTATTCATAACACGGGCCGGATTTACTTATCAATAGCACCCATTATTTGCTGGAGTCATGTAACGTGGTGATACATCTGTTGGTCGCTGATATTCAGGGAAAAAAAAGGAGGGAGGATAACATTTAATTCATTTTCACGAAATGTGCACATATAGGAATTGAGAACAAGCGTAGAACTGATTTTGATAATTTTAGACAATTATTTTAGCAAAAGTAGGTAATTGTAAGGGGTGCGTCACCTTTGTAAATGCTATGACGATCTTGCCCGCTAATTTCGGAGTTAGGACAGCCTTGAACAAGGCTAATATCATTTCAAAATTCTGTTATTCAGAGTGCAAACCTGAGTGCGAGCAGTGGAGGTTGTCTCGGAATGACTATAAGATGTCAAATCATGTGCAGTCCTGGTGGAAGGGACACAAGCTGTTCAGGTGAGTGATCTCGCACTTCAGAGGGCGCCAAGGCAGGATTAGTATTTTTACGAAAATTGTGCTGTGCAGAATACATTAGTGCATGGGCCATCTTTTGCTAAATTAAGTGTATTGTTGTGCATGTTAAAATGACGACTCGTCACTCTGATAACCGAAACAGTTATGCACATCCATTTTCTTCAAGCTCTTCTCTATAAGCGATACCCGCCTATTTTAGATGAGTATAGGGTGTCAATGATGACCTTAGGCATTCTTAATCACCCTTCAAATATATACTTTGAACTCATTGGAGTTGGACATTGCCTACAAAATTTCAGCAAGTATATTAGTACGTGAAGAATTTGTCATAAAATATGTCGTAGAAATGAGTAGGGCCTTTGTTTCACCAAGCAGGGCGTAGAACTAAGCGAGATAAAAGACGTGAGAATACCAAATAATCGGGGGAACTGTAAGCATAAGTGAGAGAAATACAAATTCAGAACCTCGTGTGATTCCTCTCGTTTACATGAAGTCAGTTCCCCTCTGAAGTTTTGAAAAGGTGTTATATTTATATAAAATATACAGTCGTGATGAATTGCTTAAATAAGGTGGTAATTTTAGTACAGGGGTAAATTTGAAATCGGGCTAAATTTTGTTAGAATGTACACAATTGTACTTGTTTTATTCTAAAGACTAAAATAAGGGTTTTTTTTAGGTTCCGGTCCTTAGTTACACAGGTATAGCCCTGTGAAGGTTCAATGTCATCCTGGGATAAAAACTTAACTAATGCTCATTTTTTTTTAAATTGGTATCAAATTGTTTGTCTTACCTAATGTTATGATTGTGTTTCAGTATGAGCAGAGCAATATTTGAACACCAGTTCAACAAAATCTTGAATAGTGAATATGTATTACGCCAGGATAACTTTGAACATTATATTAGGGTCGTGAAACTTAGGTTGGAAACTAGACGAATAATAACCTTTTATAATTGCTTAGTAATGAGACAAATACATGGTGGCATATTTATTTAAACACAATTTGCATGGATTTTTTAGATTTACACTTATACTAATCGTTACCTCGTATTAACAATTTCATATTTTCTAGCCATAGATTGGAATTCTGATTTCAGCACCCTTCAAAAACTATAGAAAAGAACATCTTTAAGCCTTCCTTACCCAACTGTGAAGAGGGATCCCTCATGACTCCAACTACTAGATCTAATCCTATTCTATTATCAGAAAGCTTTTGTCTCAGTTTTGACCTTCATCAACAAAGCTTTGCTGATTAACGGAAAAAAGTAGTTTGTTGTAAACATATTCTTACATAATTACAATCTTCCAATATGCATGCCAAAGCAAATTCCTGCACATGTGTATGAACAACCAGGTGCGTTTGTCAAAAATCGATGTTTTCGAGTGTGAATCCGCTGATAATAATAATATTCTGTTCCTTTTGTGATAGAATAGAACCATGTGTGGAGACATCAAGACTCTGTAAATCGCAAGACAGCAGGAAGTCATTGCGAGGAGACGGCCATATCCAAATACTGCCCAATTTTGTGCGATGTGAATGTGGTAAGGATTAGGTGGCTTCAAAATCAGCTGATAGTTAACTACAACTCTTTTTGTCAGAACCGCCTACGTAACTTACAGGAAACTCACTGGCAGTTTAAAAACCTTACAGAAATTTGCACTGAAAAAGATTGTATGGGCAACAAAATTCAACTCTCCATTGTGTAGAGCTTGCTATATTCTGGCTAGATAGGGAATTCTACACGTCCTCATATTAAATTAGATCGTTAAAATTGTAATGTTGGAAAAGGGACCAGCTGCGAGTAATAAAAAACTTTCCTTTAGAATTAAGGCACATAGTAAAACGTTTATGTATTGTCACCTATTTGAAGCACAAAATCATTTTGCCCACGCATTACGTATTTTATTTGTCGTTTAATAGCTCATATATTTAATTCAGAGCGGGCCATTCAATTGAAAACAAAAAACCATCCACATTTAAGCTACATTAAAAAAATTTTAATCGGCCAATTCTCAACTCAACAAAATGTGAATAATGCTATTTTTTGTTTCTAATTCTTGCAGTAATTGCTTGTGTGATTACTAGTAATCCAGAGTGACTTTAAATGAAACCAGTACCATTCTACTGCTCCCAAAAAAACTATCACGGTTACTTATGATAACAACGTGGGACTGCGGTGGTGGTTGAAAGGCCAGATGGTTCAACCCCATTCATCATCCAAAATATTGAGCTTCAATACAGAGGAAAGGAAAAAATGGGCTGTGTTGGTGCTGTGATCTCCTATTGATAGGAAACGGTTTGGATCCTTAAGAGGGGCCCTCATGTGCATGCTTTCAGGATTGTCATCCACCCAGTCCCTGGCCCAGTATGAGTCAAGTGGGTCTAATGTGTGGCTAAGATTTGTGACGGATGAGTCGGGAACAGACCAAGGATTTGTGATTTCTGGCTGTGGCGTTTATGAAGCGGTTCGGTATGAAAAATTTGTACTCTTACGGGCTCAACTACATAATTCTTTGATCGGGTAATTTTCTCATGTATATTAACATGCTTTTAAAGTGATAATGAAAGATCTGTCATTGCCTGTCCTCGTATAGAGGTCTTCCAACTTCGGATTAGCGGCCATCCAGCCGGGAATAGTGCCCATTCCAGATTCGGGAGACTTTCTAAATCTAAGCAACGACATGCATGTTGGAAAAGTATGCATAAAAGTATAGATCACACTTTGAATAGCACAAGTACTTTGAGTTGGGTATTAAATTGATTGAGTCGAATACACGGGACAAAAATTAACACTTTTGTTGATAGGTTATGCATGAGTGAGGTGAAAGACCTCTTACTGTTGTTTCGTTATTTAGTTTTGTGTCTTTTATCTCCCCCCCTGACGGTTCCCCACAGGATTTGCAATACTATATTGCAAAGTTGCCATTATAGAATTAAAGAACTTCTTTCTACTTTGTGTAGAGAACCCAGGCGGTACTAACTATAATAAGTGTCATTGTTTTAATATTATTGATTCTCAGATGTCCGATGGATTTGCGTGCGCAAATGGTAATTGTATACCGGAAAATTTACTGTAACTTCCAAGAAACGTGGCGATACTCAGACGAAACAGCGTGTGTAAAGTATGCTGAAACAATTGTACTAGTGCATATCCGTCACCGAATCTCCAAAACGGCCAATCGACCAAAAGTCACATTTCGAGATATCGGTTGAAGTTTTCGAGGAATTATGACTTGCAGATCTAAAATTTGAACATTTAGGAAAATGATTGTCTGTGGCATTGTGGCCATTGAAAGTTCTTCATTTGAGCACGCTTTCACATTAAAGTAGTATCCTTTTATTTTCCTTGTCAAATTTAATTACAAGTGATTGGTGTAGGCTACTATGATTTCGTGTTTTTTTTCTGTTATTAAAAGCCAAAATTCCTTTTGATTCATTGTGTTTGGTGTGTAAAATGTTGGAAAAAAATATCTTGGAATTTTTTCAAAACGTTTTAGGGTGTTCAAATCCAAGATGGGCCGCCAAAATTACATAAATTCCATTATATTATTATTCTGAACGCCAGTATGAGGTCCAAAGTGACGACAATACCCAGATTTTGATACCAAAGAGTTCAAAAACCAGTTAAATTCATCAAATGACAATCACAAAACAAAATCCAAGATTGGCGTCCAAAATGGCCGCCAAAAAACCAGGTATGAATATAAACGCTGCATTAACACTAATAAAGATGAATAGGATTCAAATCCATGGGTGTTTATCTTGTGCTGCTAATGAACCAACCATCTGATGTTTTTCTTTGTGTTAAACTACTTCAAATCCAAGATGGCGGCCAATAGGGCGCCGAAAAAGCGTATTAAATGAACTGGTAATTTAAGACCAACAACCTAAGTTTAATTAAACATTTTTGGGGCAGCAGGAGAAAACAGACATTTATTACTCTGAAAGAAGAATAAATTCCAAAACATTTCTGTGTTGCTAACGCGCTTTTGAATCCAAGATGGCGGCCACCGTTAAGCACTGATAATAGTAAAATTGTTGTCGGTTTTTTCCATTAGATCCAGTCATAAATTATATGTTGTCATTCCTCTACCTAAAACGACTAAAAAACGTAGTTTTTCCTATCGAGGTGCAATATATTGGAATATTGATGCGATATTAGCCCGTCTCATTTAATGATCAAGAAGAGGGTCTTGTTAAATTGCTTTTTTAATTTGTTTTTGTCTTTTGCTTTCATGTTTTGTTCATATTAGCTTGACATGCTTTGTTGTATTCCTTTACTTTTAGCTTACGATAATTGTATTTTGTACATATTTAATGAAGGAACCCAACGGCTCCCAGGAAGAAACAACAACTTTTGGGGTGATTTTTGCCTTGGGCCTCCGTTTGTAAATAAAAGTGAAATTAACATAACAATTATTTTGATAATAATTACAAAAAAAAAAACACATAGATGTATACTTGGACCAAAGGAAGGAACCCATTTACCATTTGTTAGAAAACATACTTCAAATCCACATATTGTGGCTATTATAATAAGCTTCTGTAACGCACTTTCCAAGTACTGATGATGGTGAGTATATCATGATTTTGACAGCCCTATTTACTATGTTATACCATTAGGAAATGTGAAATACAAAAATCATCAAATTTGAAAGTTTTATGCAAATTTACAAATAAATTATAATTTTGGACACTTGAAAACTCCATTTGTGTGGTTTACATATTTCCAAATCCAACGAGACAATGACAGAAAAAATGACAATGGCGTATAAGCACGCTTAATCTATCATTAGCCCAAACTGGCGATTCTTCCTAATACCTACGTATAACTTATGTTATATGAAAAATAAATATCCATCAGGATTTGAATGGGAAAATAAATGAAGCAACTACACGTGAGCTCTTGTCTATTACCTTCGTTTGTAGACCTTAACTCAAAGACGCGGCTTAATAATGACACCTTGTTTGTAAGAGTATAATCAAGAGCCAAAATTGCTATTTTTATGATACCTACATTAATGTTTATATAAACATGAGAAATTTGAATGAAAATACAAATGAACCGGTAAGAAATGACTCTTTACAATAGTGTATATTTTTCATACAGCCATGTGGTGTGATCAAGTAAATAATATGTAATCAAAACATAAAATAAACTATGTATACTTGTTGAACACAGGGAACTCATTATTCTTGCTTTGGTAACATAATTGAAAACGAAGATGGCGGCTAATATGTCATTGTAATCACTATCAATAGACTAAACTGGTGATTTTTTCATATATACATATGTTATGCATGTAGGAATTCTTAATAAAACTATAAATGCAGCACACTCTTATATCACTTAAATCCCAATGCCATTGCCCCAATTTTCAAAAAAATCACGGAGAGAACATTTGCCTTGTGTTTAGGGTGAAATTGCTCTAGATCTAACAGACAAATTGCGCTACCTCCTTTCTTGCAAATTGCAGTGATCGTCAGATTCGTAGTCATTTTCCCTCGAGGGACGTAACAGCCCGTACAGATATAATGTTTTTATTATAAATGTTTAACATGCTTTCAAAATCCCAAACTGTTGACAAAATGACGACTGCTTACAAGCATAGTCAAAAATACCAATACAATTGTGTTATCACGCATAACATAAGGAAATTAATTGAAAATATAAAGGTGAAGCAACTGCATACTTTTAAACAGTGAGAAACCAGATGTACCATTTTTAAACAACGGAAACAACAAAAGGGAATGGAAACCACACGGGGACCAGAAACCGCCAGTAGTATGAACAGAAAGCCGAGCCTGATCGTCTGGCTAAAACATTAGTATAGAAGCAAATAGATACATACTTTTGGACACATGAAACCCAAATTCCAGTAGTTTAATTAACATGCACCACTATTCTCTTTAATCCCAAGCTGGTCACTTATATGGCCATTGTCAACTAATCAATATTAGCCAACACTGGATTTTTTTTCTTAAACATAATATAAATGAGCAACTATAAACTTTTGGACACAAATTACCAAACTCATTCCTCGTCAGTTAAGTCTTTGTGAACATCCAATAGCCCAAACTGACGATATATAACATATATACACATATATCACCACATTTTAGACTGCTATTTGCATAGGAAATTTGACCATATAAATATATATTACCAATAATAAAGCCACTAAAGAAACATTTGGACACAAAAACTCATTTTATCATTTAGGTTTTGTAAATTCATTGAAAAACAAATGACTAAATAGGCTGGCTCAATTTTTCTTTCAGATTTTTGAAATCATTTGACTCCATTAACAA
This sequence comes from Ophioderma brevispina, assembly GCA_023653785.1. Lineage (NCBI taxonomy): Eukaryota > Metazoa > Echinodermata > Ophiuroidea > Amphilepidida > Ophiodermatidae > Ophioderma > Ophioderma brevispina. The sequence goes on along the minus strand of JAMKCH010039631.1, from coordinate 3,585 downwards.
AATTGGTAAAAGTATATTATCTTGTGGATATCAAACACTATATTGGAGTTTTATCACGTTTTATGCACGTTGTTATCAAACATTTTAAATTAGGTTTTATATTAGCTGGTATATCTTGCTTTTTATTCAAATTAGTCCAAAATTTAAATGCCTAGAATAGAATAGAATGAGTTTCTTGTGTCAAAGAGTGTATCTACGCTTAGTTGCTTCATCTTGTATTTATATTCACATTCCGAATGCGTCATAACATAATGTGAGGTATGAAAAACTCCCACTTTTTTTTTGCTATTGATTTTTGCTAGTGCTTATAAGCAGCCAAAATTAGCTGCCTCTTAATTTTGAAGTATGTTTTTTTTTAAATAAAGATCACTAAATATGGAGTTCCTTGGGTCACAAGGATGAACGAAGGGTTTACTTTGTTAATAAAATATGATGACCGACAGGATCAATGTGAAAATCATTTTAGATTGTACTATTTCAGTACTTACGGTTGGCCATCCATCTGGATTCAAAGCATGGTTTAGCAAAACAAAATATTGGAATTGGTTTCTTCTGTCTTCAAGTATCAATTACCAATGTTAATGCCCATAAGTTTAATTATTCAGGTAGTTTGTCTTAAATGTACCAATTTTTAGGCTGTTAATAATAGCGCTTTCGGCGGCAAATGGCCGCAATCTTGGCTTTGAGGTGTTTAACAAATAAAAAATGTCAGAGGTGTGTTCCTAATACCACAAGATATACCTACACCCATGAATCTGAATCCATTCTCATCTTGATTAGTGCTGATGTAGCGTTTATTAATAACATAGCTTTTGGCGGCCATTTTGGCGCCCTATCTTGGATACCAGGTACACAGTAAGTTTTTAATTGTTTAATGTCTATTCGAGATTGAATTTAGCCTGTTTTTGAATCTTGGTATTTGACCAATATGGGTATTGTCGTCCCCAATTGGACCTCCATATTGCGTGCAGAACCAGAATCCCCATTATATATGGAATCTGTGTCTATTTTGGCGGCCATTTGGATTTGACACCCTCACTAAAAACGTTTTGAACAAACTTCCAAGATATTTTTCCATAAGTTGAGCACCCACAAAAGATAAAGAATCAAGTGGAATTTTGCTTTAACAGGAAAAAAAACACGACGGTTGTATTTAGGACATACCCAGCTCACTAATTGTCTGTTTGCAAAAACTAAAAAACGTCCTATGTTTCTATGTCAAAGGACACGAATGCACATTGAGATGTTGGGCGTACTCAAAAAGAGGCGATAGAATCGCATCAGGCGGCGGTATTCAACATGTGAACATACTTTTGCCTGCGGGAGGGCGCTAGAAATGACTATGCTTGTGTACGGTTTCTAAGGTGTTCATTGTCCTCTACAGGGCAACATAATGTGCAAGATGAAGATAGAAAAGAGGAATGATGAGGTTCTACAATTTTTGATTTGGTATGATAATGTTATCCCCAAATCTTTAATAATCAATGAAATTTAATACATCAAGCTATAATATACAGTTTAATTGAATGGAACCTGTTAAAATGAGGGATTTTAAGGGGTTGTGTTGGAAGAATTGCTGCCAAGAATTTTCTTGAAAATTTATAGCATGTTTTCTGGTAAACTTTAAGTACTTAATCGTATAATGGAAAAATCCTAATACTGATGTAGGATATGTTTGATTTCTCGAAAAATCGAATAAAAGCTACAGTTGTAGTCGTTTTATACACCTAGTAAATTGGACATAACATTTACAGGATTTTGTTGTATTTCCAAATTGTATGATCGGCCACAATGTGTAGTACATTCTAAGGCACATCCAAAGCGTATGTCCAGCGTTTGAAACCTTGGGTTTTGGGAATTATTGGACATAATAACATTCATAAAAACGTTAAGGGGAAGAAGTTGTGATTCTCTGTTGATTGCTTGAAGGTGTATAGTTTGATACTTTTTTAGAGTAAAAGGGATCAAGATCACAGTTTATCAGAAGAAGAAAGCTATCTTCTATCTAAGGTCATTATAGTGTATTAAATTTAGCGGCGTTCGGACGAAAACCTTTAATTCTAATGATGGACAAATACAACCAGGGCCGTCGCTAGGAATTTTGTCAGGGGGGGGGTGTAAAGTGAAGGAATGGTATTGCTGCAGTAAGAGTGCTTGGAAGCGTGTTGAGCGAATTAAACAATACAACTAACGGCGAACGGTTCGGGCCCACTAAGGGCCGTTGAACTTGTACTAAGTAGATGCTCTACAGACCATTTTTTCTTGATTGTTTGAACTGCACACCGCAAGTGCCTGGACACAAACCGGGCGCAAAACGGAAAAGCCCTGAATGGGTGGGGTACAGGGGCCCCCTTAGGCACTGGCGGGGGCCGGGCAGAGCCCATGCCGGGTTCAGAACCGGGTTTCAGAACCTCAAAATGACCACTGTTGAGGGGTAAATAGTAAACCAATTCAAAGTACAGACCCGAGTAAGACTGGTTTCTAACTTGCTCACTGAGATGGGAGCTATACAGTATAAGCTTGTACTGCCAAAAAGAATTGCATATAGCGAGCGCCAATGTCTTTATTGAAGTGGTGCAGGAGCGATGACATCTGGGGGTCCAGGGGGGCGAAGCCCCGGAAGCTTTGGATTTTAGCTATTCAGAAACTTCAAGATTAACACTTTTGAGGGGTAAAGGTAACAATTCAAAGAAAAGATGGTTTCTAACTTGCTCATGATGCGGGCAGTATAAGATTGTACCGCTGAAGGGGAACTATGCAATTATAGCTAGCACCAATGCCTTTAATGGATGCGGCATGAGCAGAGCCCCTGCCGGCGTCCAGGGGGAGGAGCCCCGGAAGCTCTTGGATTTGGGGGGTATTAAGTAAAGGTATTTTTGAAGGTTAAGTATAGTAACTAATTCAAATAGACCTATAAGTTTATGGGGCTGGGGGCTAGGAATCGATCCCTACCAATTTTTTTTCTTGACACTTAAGCTCCCGACAAAAATTCCTTTACTGGTAGACCAAATGGGGAATGGCCCATGGACATTAACAATTCATGATTACAGTTGGTGAGTGCTTGAACAAACATAATTGGCTTGAGGGGAAGCCAAAATTATATGTGATATTTGGATTTATGTAAGTTGGCGTTCAATATCATGCGTTCGATTGTCGTTCTCATTTTGTTTCATTCTTACTTAACCTTTATATATTTCTTTTCTTTTCTCTTTCCGTCTTCTTTCTATTTCTCTTTTCCTTTCCTCTCTTTCCTTTTCTTTTCTCTTTGGGATCGCTGGGGGGGGGGGTTGTTTCCACCCCAAACCACCCCCCCATGGCGACGGGCCGCATACAACACGCGTTTATAATGGAATACTGTATTTCAGTTAAATTAAACTAAAAAACAAAGCTTTAAATAATATGGGATCTTTACATTATAGTTATAAATTTTCAGTAGTTCAACTGTCATTGAAAATAAATACAAGTTAGTGTAGGCTTACTACTTTCAAGTTACGAAAACGGAACCATAGGAAAGTTATATTAGCAATTAGTGTCAAATGACGGCTCTTCGGAACGACTTCGGAGTGTATATCAGAACATTTGAAA
>JAMKCH010039630.1:0-24488 GCA_023653785.1 Ophioderma brevispina | reverse complement strand
CCTACCCCACCCCACCCGTTACGCTACGGAGCAAAAATAAATAATTATAAAAAAACAGAAGAGCAATAAATGACACAAACAACCCCACTGTGCACTACAAAAATATAAACTGAAAAACACTTTAAAATTGGTAATTTTTCTATCATAACCCCCCCCCCCCCCCAAACACACACACACACACACAGAAGAATGCAGTCGTAGTATTTACCATTTTATGCAATTTCCAAGTTATGGGAAAGAAAATGTAAATTAGGAATTTGGTTATTTCAATTAAACAAAAAAGGATTTGTAAATTTAAAACTTTGAAAGTGATTTTTGTCCCATTAAAAAAATTCAGTACCTACATCAAGGTGCAGTCAAGTTTTTTGACAAATTAAAGGTTGGAACAGCGATTTCACATATCAGGGTCCTCTAAAAAATCGAAAGTGGCTGATTTTGCCTGATGTTAAAGCTTTCATCAAAAAATAACACCATCTGAAAGGATAAAGTTGAGAAATATTAAATAAACTTTTTCACAAAAAATTGTGAAATTACTAATGTTGTAATTGGAGCCAAATACAAAAATGAGCTAGTCTTCAAATATTAGCAAATCAAATCACCTTTTTCTCGCTTTTCAGTGGCGGATCAGGATTTTTGGAAGAGGGGGTGTGGAATTGGGCTGCCAATAACACAGCTTTACAATGGACCGCAAGTGCTGGGTTGTGGGTGGGGCGGGTGCCCCTCCTGCGCTGTGGCGAGGGGAGTGCGGCCAGGGATGTACCCCCTGAATGAGCGTCGAAAAACTAAACTTGGATTATCAATTGGAAATGCAAGTTTTTTTTGAAAATATTGGATTATCAAATGAAAAATTTGGATTATGACCGAAAAAATGAATTTTGGATATCGAGTGATCATACTCTATAAATGTAAACAAGTGAAAATTTCACTCCCCCAAAAGAGTTAACTATTTGTAAACCACTCCAAAAAGAGTAAAAATCACTCCAAAAAGAGTGGGATTCCATCGTGTTCGTGTTGTTCTTAAGTTTGATTCTCAAAGTGTGTTCTTCGTTTACCTACCGCTTTTTGGAGTGACTACTTTCCTGCTTCTATTTGAGTGGAAATTCGCTCTTTTGAAGTACACAACCACTCATTTTAGAGTGGTTTACAAGAGCTTCAATCTTTTGGGGAGTGAAGTTTTCACTCGTTCTAATTTAGAGAGTACCCGTGACAAAATTAGCTCTTAAACCACTTACGGGCCATGTTCATATAAGCGAAACCAACGGAGGTATTATTTGAGTATTAAATCGTTTAAGGTGCGTGTTCCGATCGTATGTGGGACCCCTGGATTTACCCGAATGGTATCGATTTTGATGTCAGATGAAAGCCGTTATTTTTCTCATTGTCCTGCAATTTGAGCTTTCAAATCCATTCTTCATTCCCAAGATATAAACAAAACACCGTCGTTTTAGGTTAAACATCAATTTTAGCACAGGATTGAATAGGGCGTTGCAAAACTTCCTATTGCTTCTCCCATCAAAACCCGCACGTTTGTTTCCCACGGAACATGATGGGCGGCATATTGTGCAAGTGCAAGTGCCAGGCTCTATTATCAAGTATGAGAACACAATAGAATAAATCGGAACACGCAACTTTAAGCCAAATTTAAGAAGAAATGTCAAAGAATTTTCGTAAGATAGAGATTTATGAAGTTCAACCCAGTGCCTTTTTATAACTATATTCTTCTATAATTTTATTACAAATTCCTCTTACGAAGTGTTTTAGAGACTTAAGAAGAATGATTCTTTTTAAATCACTTAAATTAATCTTAACTTTGTAAAGCAGGGCCTGGACTGCTCAAGGACTGCGTGGTTTATGGGCCTTTATTTTTTAAATCATGAGCAGTTTTTCGTTTGCCTGTGTAGAGGCATGAAAAAGTGGGTTTTGAACAAAAGCTGAAGGGTTATAATGGTAAATTATGGGGCAGAACGATGGGCGACTCGCCCATAGCGGGTGGGGCCTTTACTTTAATTTAAAGGCCATAAGGGCCATCGCTTTTTAAAATAAAGCTTAAGAACAATTACAAACATTTATAATTAATTAATATTTAAATAAATGTAGTTATTTTTACTTGTAGAAACACTTGAAGATGTTGTCTACTCAAAAGCTATCAAAGTACAATTAAAAGCTCAGGAAATCGTTTGATTTAAGGCAAAACACCACGATGGTAAAAAAACTCGATGATTCAAGCTGTATCTTTATCAAGACAAATTTCTAATTTTTAAAAATTAGAGAGAAATGGTCAATACGAGTCGGTAGAAGTCATGGTCGATTTTCTTTTCCTGATATATATCGAGGAATTAGCATGTAGATTGCAATTTGTAGCTATAATTGAGCATTTCCTTTAAAAATCATGCACACGCTTAATAATGAATAATCATTAAATTTAAGGATAGGCAGTTTTAACCCCTGACCCGTTTTCTTCTTAGTTTTTTTTTTTGATAATCTCCAAACGAGGGGGCATGCGCCGAGCACACCCCTAGGTAGATCCGCCAGTTGCTTTAAGAATTTCTGTAGCCAAATACAAGTAAGAAATCTATTGAGTGTCCATAGTTATATGAAATACTATTATGACACAATTTGTGGGGCATCCATTTTGTCATATGTAGTGTTTTTATGTAGAAAGGACCACCAATAGAGTCTTTACCTATGTATTTGGTTAAGACAGACTTGAAAGTGAACAACAAAGGTGAATTTTCTTTTTTAATATTTTTGTAGTTTATTTATATTTTGAATTTAGTATTTGCTCCTATTAGTGAATTAGAAATTTCACATTTTTCTACCAAAGGAAATAATTTCAGCTTAATCCTTTCACTGGGGATATTTTTGAGAGAAAGCTGTAAATTGTGCCAAAAAAAAAACCCAGGATTTTTTAGGGAGACTTGTTACGTGAAATCGCTCGTGGACAATGAATTGGGGATCCCATTAAAATGTAACAATCTTCGTTGTGACAATAAACAATCTGAGCTTTACGGCCATTAACATGTATATTTTACTAAGGCCCCAATTTGGCACGAAGTGTGACGTGTAATATGGTCTTATATATCAACTGGATACCTTGGTTCCTGCCACCACGATCGAACTGATCACCACACAAAAGTCTATGGCGTGCCAAAGGTGCGTTGATCCAGTAAAACCAGGGAGTTCTATACCAATTCGATGACGAATTACCATTACAAAGGTGCAAATAATCTCACAAAATGAAAATTGGAGGGCTCTTCAAAACATGGGCTAGTATGGCCATTTAGAACAGCTTTAAAGGCTGACGCAGAGATTTTTAAATATATTTATGTGTTGTGTATTAATTAAAAATAGTACAACAGAACCAAATATATTCACCTAAATGCTCAATCCAAAGTTTAATATGAGTGGGATTTTTTGTTCATTGCGGTAAGAAGTTATGTATAGCATAACAATGCCAAGGATACTGTGTATAACAAAAAATTCTGGTTCCAGATTTAAAACAAAGTTTGTGATTTGCTATTACAAGGACTCAATTTAAGCGTAGCTATTTCAAACAGTGTTTAGGCATATGGACAAAACCAAATATGTATATGCAAAAAACATGATTTATTTAAAACTTATGGTGCCCTAATCTGAAACTCTGAGTCATCCTTTAATTGAAACATCAATATAATTTATAACAATCTTTAACTTTTATAATTTTTCATTAGACCTGTATTGTTCTCCAAAGGTTTTGCAATTAGGTTTTAACAAAATTGGGCCAAATCATATGGGAAAAAAGTTGGTATTACCTTTCATTTTGCCATTGATATGCTATTATGAGCTGTACTTCAAATAAATGCAAGTTGACATTGTTATAATCAATAGTTTTTTTTAATACTTAACTAAAAAATTTCAAAATTTAATTTCAAAATCTGTGGGTATGTTTGGATGTGTTCATGCAGGCTCATGAATATATCATTGGAATAAACGCGTGATTCCACCAGGGGCAAACCCAGCGGTGATAGCATTACATTTCTATGTGAAAATCTACCTCCAGGAAAATCACAGCGTCCATACGCAAAACAGACGTATGCAGACTGTTAAATGGTTTTGTAAAGAACATACTATTTGATTATCGGTACCAAAAAACAACTCCCTAGATGGTTTAAACATTTATGTAGTTTTCACTGGGCAAATAAACTCAGTATGAACCCTAGATAATGTCAAAGCTCAATTACCTTTTCTCGTCCCTAAATCTTGGGATGTTGAGATGGCTGAGTGTTAGGAGTTGTTTCAAACGCATGTGAAAGGTTCTTTCCTTTGGGAAGGAATAAGAATGGGTTAATTTTTCAAATTTAGGCAAACAAAAGTGATGGGTGAGCGGTGGAGGGGAGTGTTTGTGAGTAAAGGTAGGACCCATACGGTATCTGTGGAAAGAGGGTAAGAGCAAATTCAGGGTGGTGTGATAAAGGGGAAATGGACCATGGGAGATGCACAAAGATGAATAGAGTGACCCTTAGTTTGGCAAGAGATTTGTGTGTGGAAGATGTGAGAAGGGGGGAGATGGAGGGATGGTGGAAAGGTGGAAAAGTTGTGTGATGAGGTGGAATCGGTGAAGGAGTCACGTATCTGGAGGAAGGGTAAGGGGGTGGTGGATGCGGGGGACGGGTGGCTGTGACAGCTAGCGTGAGGGTTTGGGTGGGGGAAGTGAGAATGGCAAACAAGGAAACTATTTCCTTTGAAGTTGAAAGGAATGTGTATAAGAGTTGATTGTGAGATCGGTGATGCTGTATGGGAGTTAGACATGGGGTTGGGTCTGAGATGGGGATCTTGATAAGGACGAGAGGGGAAAAAGGGGGGGCAATGATGAGAATGTGTGGGTGAAGTTGATGGATAGAAGAAGAATGAGTAGAGGACTGATGCAGATGTTGAGTTTGGAAGAAGCAGCCGGTTAGTGAAGGCAAATTGTGTACAAAAAATTGGTATGGGCACGTCTGAGGAAGGATGGACGAGTGGTGTTAGAAGGACATTGAGTTTGTGGAGGGACTGGACCAAGAAGACATGGAAGAAGCAAGTGGAGGAAGAGAGTAGAAGGGTTGGGTTGAGGATGGAGGATGCATTGAATCAGGCGAAATGGTAGACTATGCCATAGTCGATTTTGCAGTTTTTTAATTTTATTTTGTGTGCTGTCACATCTAGTTAACCCAGTATATCATTATCTATTATTATTATCTTCTTTTCTTCATTTCAATATCGTGACGCAATTCACGCCGAACTAAGCTGAATTAGGCCTAGATTCCCTTTATGACAATGGCATTTACCACAAAAAGATGCGCTCAGGGACCTTTGTAAAGGGCCCTGTTACACATACGGCCTTTTTCTATACAATATTAATCAGTCAATAGATGCCTCCCTCCCGCTAGGTTTGTGATCACGAGAGTTCAGTGACCACTCCCCTCGGAAAAAACTGACCGTATGCCCGCCCAGCCACTGGGGAAAAAGTTTGAAAAAAAACACCACACACACAAACAATGGGAAAAAAAAGTTAAAGTAAAAACAAAAAAAAAACAAAAAAAAAACAATTGGACACAGAGTTAGTCTAGCGAAATGGAGGAGGGGAGTAAGGGAGATTGATAACAACCGTGAGTTAAATCCAGCCCCACCATTTTATTGGGACAAAACTGGATTTAAGTGGCATTGTTTTTAAGGCACCATGCAGGGCTGAAAGATGGGGTCAGCCGATTTAACCAAATTTTACAGCATGGATGGGTTTTGTGAATTATTTTATGACACCAAATTAAAAAAATAAATCAGACCCCCTTAATGGTGAAATGGACTCATCCCTTAAAATGGCATATTTTACTCTTCTTTGCGTGGAAAAATGAAAAATTGGCAAAATAGAAGGAAACCTTACTAAATAATTAAATAACACAATTTACATTATTGAATCATCTTTTTGTTAAGGCATTTAATTGTTTATCTCTCGTCCACACGGTTTATGTACCTGTCAGTGTTTCTAGACGATGTATTTTTCTAAGCCTGAAATCAGTGATTTTCACCAAATAGGCAAATTAAGCAAAAATGTCAATATTACCCATTTTTTAAGCAACCATTTCTTTAAAACTAAATTCATTTTGCTAAGTCCTTATTGCCTGAGCATGGCTTAGTGCCTTGGCTAAGCATAGATATGTTCAGATGTGTGGAGGACTGGAGGTATCTTCCATTTTTTAAGAGGGTGGTCTTAAAATTTAACATTTTGAGATAATTCAAATCTGATTAATATTGCACTTTACAGTCAAATGCAAGATGCACAAACCATATGGACGTATGTTAGATATTTTTATCCATTGATTGTAAAGCAAAATCATCTTCATGTTATTAGATGGTTTAAACATAAATTTCCTCTTCTTCATGTGCACTGAGTTTTGGTCATGTTGATGTGATTTTAGTCTAGGTAAAACTTGTTCTTTAACAAAAAAAAAAGAGAAAAAAAAAACCTTTGTTTACCTGGGCCATTTTGTTCTATAACAACACCATCAGATTTTTCGTTATAAACATCTGATTCAAAGATTTGGTACCGACAGTATCCTTAGCGTTTCGTCTCTCCATTGGTATTAAATAAGTACAAAGTTTCCGTATGACGTCTTATGAACAGCATAGCAAAGGCAAAGTATGAAACCTGGATATATGGTGGAAAAATGATTTTAACTGGCTTGAAAAAATTATCATGGCCCTAAAACACTCTATGCATTTTGCCACCATTTAGAGCCAAAAACCACATGAAAGTCGATGTCTTAACTTTTTGGTGAAAAATAGATTTTTTTTCCTATTCTACATTGTGTTTATGTGTGGTGGAAATTGACAGTTTTGCTACCATGCGATTTTGTGACGTCATTCTAACGTAATAATAGGCTTGTCTGTTTGTTTTTCAATGGAAAGAGGATGCATAATAGCATCGCATTGGTACCAAAGCAGTTTAGTTGTATTATCGAATGGATATTGGGTGTGTTGGTACCTCTCTGGGGTGGGTGTCCAAAAACCCTATCCATCACTTAGGATTAAAAAAAAAAAAAAAGAAAAAAAAAAAATATAGCCCTGTTGACTCTAGTCCTATATAAAATATGAAGGGCATAAAATGTCAAATTGACACAAAATCAATTTGGCCGCAGAAAAGGTGTTTTTCTTTTGGTAGGGTACAACAAATCTAGAAGGGTGTGGTAAGAATAAGGTTAAGTAAGAATAGGGTGTTTTTACATGTTACCATTGCACTTTATTTTTTATCTGGGGGAAAAAAAGAGCATCTCAAAGAACAAAATAATTCCATTAAAATATCTCAAATGGTTAAAACGTTTCAGAGTAGTATTAACCATAAGGTGGCAGACAGTCATATTTTTCACCTATTTGGTAAAAATATAAAGTCAAAAGGGCCAAAAAAGGGTGCATTTTAGATTTGCACAGGTAGATGGAATTCTGATGGGGCAATTTGGCAAACTTTGTTCCAAAAACATTAACAGTTTCATCGAGAATTACGTTGAATGTCCGGAAGTTAGGCCTATGGGCTTTTTGAAAGTTCAAGTATGGCCATTATCTAAACTACGTCCAAGAAATTTTTACTCCCATCAAACTTATGGGAAAGAACATTTGAGTAAATCAGTTCAGGCCTTTCAGGATAGTAGAAGCAAAAATATGCAAAATTTGCCTATAGGACAGTGTGTGTTTATTAATGTGTGTCGCCCACATGTGGAGACAATTTTGTTTCATACATCAAAGAAAACATTTCCTGGCCCTTAAATTTCACTGCTGTAAGTGAGAATATAAGAATTTTTCTTCTGATACCAAATATCAATTTTGATCAGTAAAGTGGGAGGACGAGGTTTCTATCAGTTCACCCACCAATAAACAATGAACTTAAATTTTCCCATCCAGTAAATTGGATTATTACTTTATTATATGGGATAGAACATAATATCTGAACAGATAAGTCACTTAACTACTACTGTGGGGTGGGGGGGGGGGGAATATCGTATTATTCAAATTAAAACAACTTGGAAATATGAGTTGAAGAAAGGGATGGACATTAAGGAGGTGATGTTAAAGGGTTGCTACATTTTCCCCCAATTTAGGTCCGTACTGGTGATATTATAGGATGGAATACACAAGGCCCCTATGACCCGTTCTTCTCTGGGCCTGCCATTAGGTGGGGAGGGGTATAAAAAGGTCACATAGGGCAGTATCTCTATTCCAAGAGAACTGCTGCAGCCAACCTGGGGCATATTATCTATTTAGTAGTTGTAAGGGTCAAGACTGTACTACCCATTCCATGTAGGCCGAGGATGCTCCCTCAAAACTAATGTTGTTGAAATTGTTGTGGATCAGATCTATTTTCTGATGGTGACGTGGAGCAAGACTCCTGATTGATATTCAGATTGTTTTTCTGCATTACTCTAAAAATCAATGTTTATAAGTCCAACAATTTAAAAAACTGGCCGATTTGACATTAATACCCATATCCTACAAACCATATTAGCACTGCGCCAGAAAATGTACTGTGCAAATGCGATTACATCATTACCTGAACACCCTTGTATGATTAGGCTAAAACCAGAAGGCATTAAGGTTCACAACTTCCATTTTCCTGGCGCATGGTGCCTATTACCTGAGCATATCCCCCACCCTTTCAAAACCATACACAACCGGCTGGGTCATCACGTGATGTAATAGTTGGTCATCCGGAGCAATTTAGTGAACAAATATAGCGAGGGTGCACCAGGAGGGGTCCCCTAATACAGGGGCCAATTCTTGCAGTGGATTGTGGTAAAAATGAAAAAGTGGTCCATCTTGTTAAGCGGAGATATAACACGAAATTCGTCAATTTCCAAAGGTCACCACAAAAGGTCAAATCTTCAGTATTGTGTCGATTTCTTTAAAAATGGTCTCAACTTGTTCACCTTTCCCACAGGGTAACAAAATAATTGTTTCAAGATTAATGACAAACAAGGTCCATGTCATTGTCGATTGATACAGGAATTTAGAAATAATTAGGTTGGGCACGCAACTATTTTTTTGTTGTTGTATTGAGGAATATTGAACCATTCTGATCCTATTTTAAAGATTAAGGACTTTTGACACTTGACGTAATTTTGTATATCTCCATACCTTTTTGGACCCCAAATCGTTGTTTGTGGGTCCTTAGTAGTGGGTTTTGAAGCCAATGTTTTGTTACGCGTGTTTATCTTATATCGTATTGTCTTGCAATTTTGCAGGGTGTTTGATGATGTGGGTAAAGAAGGCAGCGTTTCGGTTTGGCGATAATAAGGTTGTGAAAGCCAGGTTTTGGGTCTAAACAAACAAATTGGTTTAATTTGGTTTGTGAGTGTGTTCATACAGCTCCATTTGGATGTGTGTATATGAATGGTAAGAAAGAAATTGAGAATAGCAAATTTGATCCCCTTATAAACTTGTCGGCAAGCTTCTATGTTTTATAAAGCTAGCCTTGATTTTTTGTTTCAATCAGTGTCCTTGCAATGGTGTTTATTTACACTAGGGTCACATACTTCACTCACTCTACGTCTGGAAGAGGGAATATTTTGAACAACTATTTTTGAAAAAAACATATAGTATTTAAAAATTTCAAGTAGGCCTTCTTAATAATCATAATGTTGACTTAAAATATTTATTCATTTAACAATATCTCAATGGGGTTTAATTATTTTTTGTAAAAAAACACTTCTTATCCCTTGTTTTCCTCTTTTCCCCTCTTCTTTCCCCTTTTTTTTTTGTCCCTTGTTAGTTTTATTCGCACACTCCGCTTTCGCACCCTTTCCCCCCCTCCAATATTCCGCCCACCTTTGTCTGTGCCCCTTCCCGGTGGCTTCAAACTTGTTATTCTGGTTTGAAGAGGGGCGCATATCAAGGACAAAAGAATTGATCTTGATACATACTGCTAATTCCCAAATTTAACAGTCATATTGCTCCTGAAAGAGGCCAATTCCAAATTGCTGTAATCACTTGGCAGTAAATTTCATATGTTATCTAGCTAAAATGTCTAACGTTATAACTTCAATTAGCACTCTCCAATTCACAATTTAAGGTTGTCGCCTGTATTTGGACATGGCTAATAGGGGTATAGTTAACCTGGGACAAATATCTTCATCCTCAGAGTAAACGTTCAGTAGTCACTTGACCCTGGGACTTGATCATACTTGGGTTCAACTTTTAGACTTTCAACTAGCAGTGGTTATTTATATATTTCAAGTCATTTTCATCTTTCAATGAGGACTCTTAGTTGTGGGGTTATATTAGCTTGAACAATGCTTTAGTATGAAAAAGTATGTGAGGGCCTACCTTTCATCACAAACATTTGTTTATGTAAAAGCATAATTTTGTTTCTTGAAACATTATATAAATAAACAATAGTGAATACTCTGTATATATATGTCACAAAAACTATGATCAGGCCCTTAACTATTTAAATTATTTTCTTCTTTGATGTGGCAAATAAGATTTTGTAAGAAAACAAGTGACTATATAGTAGGCACCGGAGTTTTGCGCAAGCGCGCAAAACGCGTCCAAAAATCGCAAATTTTTGGGTCTATCACCATTTTGTTTTGGTCCAGCGCGAATTTTCACGATTTTTGTAAAAAACACCTTTTTTAATGTTAATTTTGCAATTAAACAAAAACTAACTGATTATTAATCATGATATGCAAACGTCGGCGAATATTGATGACTCACAAAGCTTCCAATAGTGCAAAATATAGTCCAAATGTATTTATAAACCCTAGCATAGATCCCTACATTCTAAACTTGATTTGTTGAACACGGATGACCCACCTATTTCCATTGTGAAGCGTCATGATATGGTTGCGCCTCGGTGCATTAAACAATAATATTGACCATGCTATCAAAGCTATCAATGCGCATTAGTCGGGTCTTGTTCATAAATTTGGTTTATCCAGGGATAATCTCTTCAGAATTAAACACATTCGGACTTCGGCGTGCGAAGAAAGAGATGCAGAAGAGGGATGAAACAACAACTTCCCCCATGTGACATTCATTCAGGGGCAAGAGTGGAAAGCCCGTCACGTCATCCGAGACTGGGGCCGGGGATTCCCCACTGGGAGTCCTATGTGGCGAAAGTAAATTAAATACTCGGGGATGTATGCAAGGCCTCTCAGCCCGCGGCAGTGCAATCTACATCTGATTCAAATAGTTTATTCGGAATAAGAAGGGAAAAATACGGTGATAGATGATTGCTTACGTAATTTCAGGCACGAGAATAAGTAGGAATAGGATGCTTGTTTTGGTCAAAGACTTTTTTTTGTTTCCTAGGTATGACTCTCAGGGCAAACTTAGAACGCATTTTTCGGCGATTTTTTGACTTAAAAAATCACGCATTCGGACATTTAAAATACGGGCCCTCGCATTTTGCCATTTTAATCGCGCAAAACTTCCGGTGCCGTACTATATAGCCTATTAAAAGAGAGTCAATTGTCTTTTCACACTAAGTTTATCGTCATATCATATAAGAAACATATAATTTCCAGTCAATCTATATTGAATTTTTCACTTTTCTCGTGGGAGAAACTGTGTGAAGTTTTTTGTACCCAACTTTTTGTATGTCCCTGGGCATGTGAGACCAATGTTTACCATTTTACAAAAGGCAAATTCTGTTTTGTATTCCATTTTTACAAAAACCGATTTTTTTGGGTTGAGGATGTGGATGAAGTTCATCTATGATTTGTTTTTAAGTTATTTGTTGGTGAGGTAATTGTTTTGAAAAAAAAAAAAATTGTTTGATTTTTTTTTATGGGACCTTTCCTTTGCCTCATTTGAGGAAAAACACTCTCAAATTGAATTAAAGGGGCAGTAATGCAAATTTCACCAAAGTTATGGAGTTCATTGCTCAAGTTATGTTTTAGAGTGTTTTTAGTTGTTTTGGTGAGTTTTATGGATGAGTTCATTCATGAGTTAGGTTGTTAAATCATTTGGGTGAGTTATTAATGGAGCCCATCAATGAGTTTTA
The DNA here is from genome assembly GCA_023653785.1 of Ophioderma brevispina. Taxonomy (NCBI): domain Eukaryota; kingdom Metazoa; phylum Echinodermata; class Ophiuroidea; order Amphilepidida; family Ophiodermatidae; genus Ophioderma; species Ophioderma brevispina. Next base: position 12,481 of record JAMKCH010039630.1, on the reverse strand, counting down.
AGAGTTTATTTTTTATGTGAGGGTATGATTGAGTGCATTGATGAGTTATGTTTGTTAAGTAGTTGGGTGATTTATATGAATGGAGTTCATCACCGTTCAAATTTTTTAGAGGGTTTTTTTGTTTTTGGTGAATTTGTGGCATTCATTGATGGTTTTATTTTTAGAGTTTTTTGTTTTTTGGTGAGTTATGGATGATTTCACATGATGAGTTGTTTTTAGAGTTATCTGTGGTGAGATGTGTAATAAGTTCATTGATGAGTATTCTTTTAGAGTTCTTTGGTGGGGTGATTGCGAAAGCCCAGGTGACCGCCGTATCTATTAAAAGGCCTTCCTCCATTATTACCTTTTAAAGGCAATTCCATTATCAATTTAACCATTAAAGGGTCCTTCCTCCATTTACCAATTAAAGGGCCATTCAATAATTTACAAAAATACAAAATTAAAGGGCCATTCAGTCCATTTCTCAGTTACCAATTCAAGGGCTAGTCCTCCATTTGCCAAAGGCCCTTTCCAAATCTCATTTACCTTGAAAGGTAATGCAATTTATTTAAAATGAAAGGGCCATTCCTTTATACCAATTAAAGGGCATTCGTTCATTTACCCATTAAAGTGCCATTCCTTCATTACCATGAAAGGGACACTCCTCATTTACTAATTATTAAAAGACTATTCCTCCATTTACCAATTAACAGGCCATTCCTCAATTTAACCAATTCCCAATTAAAGGGCCATTATGATTTTTCGAAATGGTTAAATTATAATTGGATTAAAGAGGCCTTCTGTAATTTTCAAAAAAATATGACAGGAATGTATTTTATTGCACCATTTCAGAAGCAACCCTCTGGTTCATGTGACCTCAGTACCTTTGTACTACACTACATTTTCTCTTTTGCCAAAGCATATTTTAATGGCCTCTTGAATACTTATTGTTATAAACTGTCTGCCAACCAATAACTTGTCGTAGGTGTCTCATGCATTGCGTCTCCAGAGATATTCCATTTCCACCATACAAGGGGGTCCTATGCATCATTGATGCTCTCGTTTAATCCTTGTCATATAACAATGGCACTTTGGCTTACCTTTTACAATCAATCCACCAAGCATTTTCATTCATTTGTGACCCCTGTATTACGGACTTATACCCCCCTCCTGGATTCACACTTTTAGGAGCTGCACCCTTGCTAAATGTTGTTCATCACTCACCTTCATAGAAGACAAAACAATGAGAAATGAGGCCTATGCTATCCACGGTCACAGCGACACTCTTGGGGCTTACCATCACCGGTCATGGGTACGGCTCGGTCCTGCAGCGGAACCATGCACTTTTTTATGCTATTCTTTATTCTTTCATTTTCGAGGAAAAAAAATGGCGCTTTAAAAAAAGTGTTCGCACCCATCTATATGTCTGTGGGCTAGATCAAGGCGGCAGGCTTTAGTTATATAATAATTCACACAAGAAAATGTATGATGCAAAACATATCCTCTGAAGGTCAAATTCTGAAATATTTCTTTCATTTCCCTGCAATTAGGTAGTCTTTGATTGAAAATTACATCCGACTCATATTATGATAGAGAAACAACAACTAAATTTAGTGTGTAGTAGTGCTTAAGTAATATACGAGCACAAATTGCATGTTTTAAGTACCACAACAAGAACTTATTTTAATTGGTACACCAAAACACCCCTACTTAAAATGGTTATGTACCATCTTCTAATCAGAGCATAATTTTATTTTCTACTGAGTAACGGTTAGGTAGTAAAATGTTAGATTTTCACGAGGTGTCAACTCTAAGTGCACTGTAAACTCAACTCTGCACGGTCAGATTTGTAGAATGGTTCCATTTTCAAAAAAGTGCTGCCTAAACTAGTCGCAGGCATTTTTGAGTAAAAGCAATTGGGTTAGTTTTTTAGATGGAATAATTTTATGCTTATCCAAATTTTTCTGCGTCCCAAAGCTGAATTTGATGAGGAAACTGTGCCTAATAGCCTAAATTCAAAATGGCCGCCATTTTAACGTGTTGTTTTGTACATACTCAAGATTTAAGGCTGGTAATGACTTCATTTTGTTGTATATACAAATGTTTCAGGGTAAGGAATACAATTAGATCATTAGTATTTAGCATTAGGTCAAACTTCTACAGTTAATTTGCCTTACAATTCAAAAGGGGCTGCCATTTTGACATTTTTGTACATAACTCAAGATTTAAGTTAAGGCTTGTAATGACTTCATTTTTTGTGTCTCTACAAATTTTCAGGTTAGGATACAATTAGAATCATTAGCTATACATTCGGTCAACTTACATTTAATTTGTCATACAAATTTCAAAATGGGCTGCCATTTTGGACATTTTTGTACATAACCAGATTTAAGGCTTGTACTTCATTCTTGTTTCTATACATTGTTTTTCCCAGGGTCAAAGAATTAATTTAGATCATTAGTTATGGACATGCGTGGGTATAACAAAATAAGGGTGGCATTACCTTTTCACAAATATTTGTAAACATATTTTATTGTATCTAAGATCAACGCAATTAGTCATTACAGTCTATTTAATGTTTTAAAGGGAATTTAACTAGCTTTGATATGGTAGCAGATTCATTTTGTGCTATTTTTACATTTTGAGTTGTCGTAAGTGTTGAGTCATCGGGAGGGTCAGAGGGGGTGGTGCCTACGGATTAGGTGCCTACGAATGAGACAGGTTAAGTCTAGGGATTTTTGATATTCGGGGCTTTTGCATTTTTTTGTTTTATTCTTTGTAACCTGCCATGTATTGAACGTAAATAACATCCATTTTGTTGTTATTTAGTGGAATCATTTTTTCTCATACAAGTTTAAGCTATGATGTTAATTGAGGTAACAAAGTAGACTGCCACAAAATTTTGGACTTTTTTAACATTCAAAATTTCACTTTTCCACTTATATGAAACTTGTGGCACCCTGTATATGCACATACAAGTTGCATATTGTCCTTCCTTACATTTTTAGAGTTACAACAATTATATAGTGTATAGCTATCGCAAAAAAAAAAAATGTGACTTACTCGCATTGAAGTGTGAAAACGTTTTGTAAATTTGGTAGTTTCGTTTCAAGCATGTTGTTTGTAACACAATTTGCTTCCAACTCATGGTGTATTTATGACCTTATAGCATTGCGTCTGTTGACAGTTAATTGCATAAAAATTCCAAAATGGCCGCCTTTTTAATTTATTAAAATTAATTGTCAATATCTTAACTGATGGTCTAGTGGTGTTCACTGACCCTGAAAAACCATATGTATAGACACAAGAATGAAGTCTTCACAAGCTTAAATCTTGACCCTAGTACAAAAAATGTTTTAAAATGACGGCCATTTTTGAATTTATGCAAAATGAGGCGCCACACTTCCCTAAAAAATTGCTTGGGGACGGAAAGATTGGAATCAGCATAAAATTTCCATATAGAAACAACCGTTTACATTGCTTTTACTCAAAAAATGCATTAAAAAAAGCAAAATATTTTTGAAAAAATGGAAATATCATGATATGTTCTTGATATTTATTAATTACATTGCAATATATGGATAATTGCCCCCCCCCCCACCACCGAAAAGTCTTTTTCTTCCTAGACATCAGACGCTATTGCATCATTGCTTCACCTTTCTACATATTAACCCACCCACAATCCGTAACGTTCCTACAACCGGGTGTTATTGTGCTAGTATTTTTGCCTCACTTCTGCCCAAGCCCCCAGGTACCATCATAAAAACCATCAGGACACCAATCCTCAATGAATGTATGAGTATATTATCATTTTAACAATAAAAGGGTTAAAATTTTTTATTTTTTACCCCAATGTGATAAATAGGATAGCGGCCCACAAAAAACACCCCTATTTTAAAAATGGTACATTACTGATCACACATTTAACAAAATATGTATAGTTGAAGTGTCCATCTCAATGCTACATGATTTCCAGCTTACTAGCTGAGTAATGGAGAGATTGTGTTTTGAAATTGGTGTATTTTTGAGAATCTGTAAACATGATATTTTTAATTTTTGACCATATTTGATGACGTAATAATTATGCGACTAACCGTAATCTTTGAAATACAAACAGAAAGTGGTGAAAGCACATTCTTCAAATGCATATTGGCCAAGTTTAATTGGAATCCTCTCTTGTTTGAAGTATATTTATATTTGGTTATAAGCATTTTTGTAAAATTGATGAAAAGGGCTGATTTTTCGGGGGTTCTAGTCCCTCCTCATAGGGGGGGCCCTATGGATTTTTAATATCCCACTCTGGAGTTGTTTGTCCCAAACAGTGTGTTTCAAATGCAAATAAGTTAAAATGGTTGACCCTCATTTCAACCTTATATGGGAGCCTGCAATGGTGCTTCAAAATATAACACAAACTTTGGCTTTACTACTACTACTACTATCCCTCAATTCTTTAGGGTTTTTAGTTGCGGGTTTTTTAGTGCTTTTTTCTGTTTGCCTGCCTTAAGGCGGATAAGATCCACTTTATTTGTTGTTGTCTGTGTGTGTGAAAAAAGGGTACACATTTGCCTCTAATATCGCATACATCAAATTGGATTTAAACTAAACTTGAATCATATCTAAATGCAACGGGGATCCCTCATTTGTTGATGAGGTCAAAAATATCACCAGGGCCAAGGTCAAAGGTCATATGAGCCTATCATTACAAAACGCCGATGGCAGGTGACACATGCTGTCCGAGGACGTTGTATTTTTTATTTAGTTTTTTTTAGTTGCTGAAGCAGTGGCATAACCAGCAGGGAAGGGGTGCAAGGGGAAGAAGTGGCCCCCCTGTTCAGATCCCTTTCCACTGCCCTACCACCCCCACCAAAAGAACTGACTGTTGGTACAGTGTATATGGAGACGAAGGGCTCAAATTTCCCCCTAAGATAATTCATGGCACCCCTTCTTTCCCCCACCCCATTTCCAAAGGTTAGTGGTTTCTGGTAATGTAAACAATCCATGTTTATGCTTGTAGCATCATATGGGAAAACAGTTCATTCAGCCAAAATATATTTGAGAAGATATAAGAACTAGATCTTGGAGACAAGACCTGAGCACAGTCGAGGTAGTGACCTTTGACCCTAATGACCTTTTTCTCAAAAATATTTTAGACATATTTAGAATGTCTAAGGATTCATTTCAAATGCCAGCTACAATCGGCCGCATTTTGAAAATTGACCTTTGACCTTTAAGGACCTTGTCTCAAAAATATTTTCGCATGTTTGGAATGTAATAAGGATATTTCACAATTTCAGCTCAATCGGAAGGCATTTTGAAAACTTGACCTTTGACCTCTTTAATGACCTTTGATATCAAAAATATTTTCAACATGTTTAGAATGTCATCAGGATCATTTCAGTAAAATTTAGACTCAACGGACTCTTTGAAAATTTGACATTTGACCCCTGAATGACCTCCATTGACATGTATGGAATATTGATAACATGCATCTGTGAAATTAGAATCATCTACTACCTTGGCATATTGTAGATATGATTTGGAAGATATTTTAAACTCAGGCTGGAAATGCCCCCCTTAATGACATTTGATAGCCATTGCTGGCATAACTTAAAATGAGGGGCCGAGCGTTCTATAGCCATCGGTCACGTTTACCATGCAACATAATCTGTAGGAGGGTAGCATTTTTGGTAAAAACAAGTTTTTGGCTTCTGGTGACCTTTACGTGACCTTTGACCCAACAAGAGGGTCACAGTATGCGGTCGTCGTGGTCATGGATGTTTGTGTCCCAAGTCCTGTCAATATTGTTGAAAGTATGTGGCAGAACGATCAAATTGAAGTTTGACCGGAAGTGACAGAAAGAAGAAACCTTTACAGAAACAAAGCACAGTCGAGTCTCTAGACTGTGGCAAAATATAAGCTATTTGTGTCGTCTGCAAGAATTGCGAAGGCACATAAGGGATTACTCTGGTCTATGTCTTATGTGTGTGTGTGTATATGTGTGTGTGTCTGTGGTCAAAATGTTAACCCTTAATATTTGCATGCCGTATGAGTCCATAAGGGCTACGATGATGTGAATTGGTGGAAAGGAGGGGAGGGGTAGTAGGGTGACATGTTGGGCACCCCTCATGCGACCTTGCTGACCTCATTGTCACCTTGGTGGTCAAAAAATGTGAACACTTAATATATCGTTGCCATTGAGTTCCGTAAGGGCTAAGAGTTGATGAAACTGGTGGAAAAGGAAGGGCGGCGGGGTGGGGTTGACTGCTGGTGACCTCTTGTGACAGTGTTGGACTCATGTGCCCTCCCGCGGGACTGCAATGTATTTTTGTTAATGATAAAACAAAATACCAGGGGTATGGGGTGAGTGGGGGGGTTGAAGCCGAGGATCGGGTAGTGCTTCTTTGGTTACATTAATGTTATTACAAGCAGTAGTTTTTTTAAGTACAAAAAAGTGCATATATGTTGTTGGAAAACACAAGGACTTCATAGAGATTTGATAAAAAGTGTATAATTTGCTGCCCAGGAGCCATACAAAGACAATAAAAAATCCCAAAGTCTCTGCAGCATGGGGTTGAAATGAGCACTAGGGTTTATATTGGTGAAAGTTCCTATATTACAAATGCATTAGGGATGATTTCTTCCAACACCTCCTCTGGACATGGCATAAGCTGTGCCCACAAGTAGGGCCCATGCTGCTTGGAAGAAGGTTTTAAAATGTTTGCCCAAGGAGACGTCAAAGCCGTCAAAGGAAAACAAGAGGTATTGATTAACAGGCGGAGCAAGTAGACGGGAAAATGCCACCACTGCCAACTACATTGCATAAAATAAACATGAAATATGTTAGGTTTATTGAGATAGGGGCATGGTGTGATCCAGACATGGAATGGAAAGTGCATTTTGGGGCCTGTCCTGGTGAACATTGGGTGCACTGACCAGAGTTATGGGCATAGACATCTTCTAGATCTGTGCGCGGATTTGCTCGTGAGTTTGGAGTAATAGAATGAAGATTCTGGGTACACTTATAGAAGTGGTATCATGGATGTTAGGGATAAAGGATAAGATTTTAAAGGGGAATGGCGATACGCCTTTTGCACGGACGAAAAAATGTTGTACCATGACCAAAAGAAACAAATTTGGACTCACTTGAGCTACAACACTGGTGATGTATTGTGGAAAAGTCACCTTACAGGGAATAAGTACAAAAGGGAGAAGAGTAAAACAAAATGAAGACCTAAATGCTCAGCCCACCACCATATATCTATGGAGTTTATATTCGATGGGAGAGTTGTTTTTAGGACCGAGAGAAGAGTGAAGGAACGTCGTAGAACTATAATGCATAAAAATAAGTCTAAAGATATAAGAAAGTACTCATGGGAGAGTATGGTATGGGGGAGTGTCATATAAATGCATGAGATATCTTCCCCAACCATCCATAAAAAAAGCGTGTTCAAAGATACAGTAATATTGTATCAACCACCGTAGACATATCACCCAATGCATGTCTTTTCTGCTATCCACAAAGCAAAATCAGTTGTCATGGTATGTGTGATCCAGTTATCGTACGAGTATGGCAGGCTAGCTCAGGTGCTGACCATTGGCCAAATAGTCACGAAAATGCTTTCCATAGGATGGCAGTGTGGCCTAAATTTATTAAACTAAGGGGCCACTCCAAAAAACCTAGTTAAGCTGTTTATTGACTCGTTTATGATGTGTATGTGTGTGTGTTTGTGTATGGGGTGTGCACGCTCACTAAAATGTTAATTTTTAAAATTGCTTAACTTTGACCAGAACGCAAAGCACGATTTCGATATAAAATTGGATGGATTTGAGCACCAAGGGACTCAAGTAATTGGTCAGCTATGAGTTTAAAAAAATTGTGAGAGTCGTGCAGCGAGCGAAGAGCACAATTTTTTAAAACTCATAGCGAGACCATTACTTGGGAGTATTGTGAGAAAAAAATCCATACCCAATTGTATCATTATTTTTTTTCAGAATCTTGTGTCCTTTATTTCATTTGAGAATGTAAATATGCACAACCAGAAACTAGGACACCAGAGACAAGAACACCAGACCCCCAAGTTCTGGCATCCAGACAACTGGATCCAGAACTTGAAATCAAAAACTGACAACAGGCATCCTACAATAAACATCTGACACCAACTCCCCTGAACCTGACACCCAACATCGGACACCCAAAAATGACCACCAACCTGACACCAAACTGACACACACATACATCCAACACTGGACACCCAACCACAATATCTAACCATGGGAAAAAATCCTTGAACCTGACACACACCCACATGACACCCAGCATCCAACATAGACACCCGAAACTAAACCCAACATGACACCCAAATCCATTGAACCAACAATGACCACACAACATCTGACCCGACACCAATCTGACACCTTACACCCAACACCTGACACCCAACAACCAACACAAAAACCAAACCCTAAACTTAGAAATTTTTTAAAAAAAAACCAGACATACACCACATCTGACACCCGACGCACCAACTGTCACGAAACCCATCATCTGACACGTGTACATGACCCAAAACATACTCAACTTTACACCAAACACAGGACACCTTACATCTTCCATATGACACCCAGAAACCAATCACCCAACATCTTGACACCCAAACACTGGTCCAAATGCCTGGACCTGACACCAAACCCAGACACCTTTACCTGATAACAAATCAGGGACAAAACCATGACCAAATGACACCTGACACTAACACTGGCCTGTTGTCAACATGACACCCAGGAACCAATACCACCAAGAAATCAGAATAAATAAAACCAGAGACAGCAAGACAAAATCATGAAACCTCCCCTCCAAAAAATGGCTCATCCTTAAAACTATCTCACAACAATCAGAGCTCCCTCAGCCAACTGACCATTAATTCAAAATTAATTGGACAGCACAATTATTCACTGGCTGTGACATGGAACAATTCATGTTTTCTGGCTATTTCAACTGTGTACAAAGAAATATAGGATGGAAGATTCTGAACACCATAATTAAGAAAAATCGTATTTGCCGCAATGAATTTTGTAGAATTTGCAGTCGCAGGATGTAGTGTCGCATTGCATTTTTCACCATTGACAAACTTTTTTTTGGGCCTAACCAAATAAGACAATCGTGTATCAGCAATTTAGGGTGCACAAAGACAAGTAGTGATGTGCCAAATCAATAAAAGAAATCATTTAAAAATTCAATCTTTGCATTTGAGTAGCAAGTATAGGTACACTACATATATTGCAAGTGATACAAGATTAAGGCAACCTAATAAAGACTAAAAACAGGAAATTTTAGTACATGTTGGAAAAACCCTATTCATTTAGGCACTTCCTGCATTGAGCAATTGAAAGGAGAATTAATTTATTAAACTATGCTGTTGTATTCAATTTTGGTAATGTTAGTTTAAAAAAGCTTAGGAGAATTCTATGGGACTTACCCATTCTTCACTTTATGCTACTCCTGCAAATTCATTGTAACAACCTTTAGATTTGTGTGTGTGGGTTGCAGGTTGCATAAGAAACAATGCCGAATTCCCACATCTGCATTCCTTGCATGGAAAAGTTAGGCATTAAGGTCTCTTATGAATTTTCGGCACCCGCTATTTAAACATGAAATTAAAGGTTCTGTCAATTTGATCATGCTTATGCATATATCAGAGGGTTTAGTGCAAGAAGGACCCATCGCTAGCTGCCATTTTCAGGTGTGTTCTTATTATTATACCTGCCAAATCTTACAATGGGCAGCTACTGAAGATGGGGGCCTTTTTGCACTAAAACCCTCGATATTATTTATAGTGCCTTTAGAAACACAAATTCTATTGACCCGCTATTGAAAATGATTACAGTGGTTTTCCAAATTAAACTGTTATTTGATTTATATTTGAAATGAGGAAAGAAAAGGGCACCCATTATCATGGATAATTGGATGAGACATTTGTAATTATTATCAACCACTGATTTACTCATTCAATTTTAACTTTAATTATTTTGGAAGTCTTTCTGGTGATAATTCCATCTTTTGTGAGTTCCCAGGCACATCGTATGTTGGGTGCGCGTTCCCTTTCAACATTTTATTCATGTGTGGCGTATCAGAAATTGGCTCTCTAAATATTTTTTGAGAATGATATGTTGTTTGAGAAATCTAAAAATTAGTGGGGACCAGATACATTGACCATACCTCACCATTTTCTGGACCAGCGACAAAAATATCTGCAAAGATTCGCAGTAGCCAGTTGACACGTACGACCCTGACCACCCGGGCAGATAGAAGGTAAAATCTGCTTTCATGGCCCAAAGCTTGGAATTGACCCCATACTCCGAAAACACTTGGGGCACAAGTGAAGTCCAATTGTTATGTTTGCCTAGTGGCGTGAAATATTGACAAAAAAGCCAGAACCACCAAGGGGGCGATTGTAGAGGCACAATTTGTTGCTATCGCCCCGTTGGCTGAAATCAATTTGGTCAGTAGGGCAGACACTCATCAATTCAGCAGATTGCTCAAACTTCGGGAGACCGATGGATCGGAGGACAAGAAGAAAACTTAATGGAAGCTTGAGGTCACCCTAGTATTAAAGGATAAGCAGCGATTTTTGCTAAATCCAAAACATCGACAAAAGCATCAAAATTAATTATTTCTGTATTTTGTTACTGGCATGGATATTGTGAACTAACTGCACGAGGTTGGTTTTCAATTCATGTATGAAGGCTGGACTCAGAGATTTCAGGACGGAAGGGCGCCCTTTTAATTTCCAAAAATATTGTTTTTTGCAGGTACATAATGCTTGTCCGATATATACTAATCACTGTGTGAAATTGTAGCTTAAAATCGAAGGTCCTCATATAGAAAAATCACAACTTTGTTATAAAATTCCGGATCCGGAATTTTTGTTATACACAGTATCATATGGGACGTAATACTACAATAAATGTTTACTGCATACCCCCAACGAAACAATCGATTTCATTTCAAATTTGGAATTGTGCATTTTAGGTTTATATCTTTAGTTCTAGTGGACTTTTTCATAAATTACACCAAAAAATAATATTCGGAAATCTCTGTGTCAGACTATAAAGACAAGAATTTTATTAGATCGTAGTTTCTATAGTGCGTTATCAAATTCCGACTTAAATTCCGATTATTTAAAAAAAAGCCGTCCCAGTGATATCCCATATTTTAAGCGTGTATTGTAAAACCATGATCAATACCCGTTTGACCTCAAACACAACATGGTGATCTTTGATTTATTTCGTATGGTGTAAACACATCAGCTGTTGAGTGTAAATTTTGAGGACACCACCCCTGTATGTCTATTTGTGGAGATGGTATAGCATATTTTCTCAAATACTTTCACTTTTCTTTCATATTTGATGGTTTGTTTCAACATTAATTTCGTTCACATTTGGTGGTTTGTTCTACATCAAAGCGTTATATTAAAAATTGTTCACACTTATCCTGATTTGTAAGTTAAAAATGCATTTTCACATTGTTTTACTCTGGCATATTGCTGTTAATCCCTTTAATGTATAATGATTAAAAACTGTGTATTACTTGTTGAGGAGATAGGGACAAATTAAGATAATTTGATGCGTCTAATGCATGAGCCCTTCAGGGGCAAGTACATGGACAAGCATGTTACATTCAGCACAGTTGCAGTGATTTGTCGAATTTTTTGAGCATAAGTAATATCGTTAACCTAATTAAACCTACTATAATAATGTCAATTTATGTGCCCGTATCCATCAAAAAGATGCTCGGGTTCAGCAACAGAAAGTTTCTGTCCACTTACAGGTGCTTGTTCCTATTTTGTCTATCATGTCTCTGTGCTATTGAGAGCCTAACACTTATACATGGCCACCAAGTATGTGGAGGAAAATAACTTGGGTTTTGATGCTAGACGTGATTATGCATAGTGCAACACCCTACTTTCCTACTCTGCTAATGTTGATGGTTAACCCATTAAAAATGGCAGTTTTGTTAGGATCTGGGAATGGAATGGATTTGAAAGCTGCAATTTCAGGAATATAATGAGAAAAATACGGCTTTCATCAGATATCAAACTTGCTACTACTTCCAGGTAACTCCGGGGGGTCCCAAAGTGTTCGGAACAAGCACTTTCATATTTTAATAAACAATAATGTAATAATCAAATCAAGCTTTGGCAATAGTAGCTAACCTATTTGGAGCAGAAGAAGCTTAGTTAGGGTGACCCCTAAAAAAACATGCAGTCCATGACAATGTCAATAGTCATTGGTTGCATTTTGGATCACCCTAGTACTATCTATTATTTTTTCATACTCATTTAGACAAATAAAAGCATAGAAAAAATGATGGACAGAATGATTTTCTTTGGGACTGTATTAAACTACATTTTATTCCAGAACCTACAAGATCATTAAATGGTGTGGCTGTAACATACATTGGTGTACAGAAGGATACACCACACTGATCAGGTATTCTGTTCGC
>JAMKCH010039629.1:0-14815 GCA_023653785.1 Ophioderma brevispina | reverse complement strand
CGCTTTTAAAATTATTCCGGCACGCTTCGCTCGCCGGGTAGACCCAAATTTTTTTCACTCGGTTTCTAATACTGAAGAGCGGGGGGGGGGAAGTGCCAACGCCTAGATTTTAATTTTTTTCAAGCACCACAGCAACGACAAACAACACACAAAGAAGAGTACCCCCCCTGCCCTTCAGAATTTCAAACAGAGATGAAAACAACTTGTGTCTACCCGGCGAGCGCAGCGAGCCGAAAATTTTACAAATTGTTTCGGCAAGGGGGCCCACAAAAGGTCATTTTTCCTAGATATACAGGCGCCCGGCGCCCCTGTGGCGGCAAAAGGCCTTTTTCTACATCTACAGGCGCCACGTGCCCTTTGGTTTGCAAAAATCGGGGGTGCGCGCGCCGGGTGCGCCCCCCCTAATCCCGCTATGGTATACATTCTATACCATCTAATGAGGTTTTGGATCAATGATTTTTCCCAAGTGTTGCAGATGTAGAACTATTCCTGCTGCCGACGGCTCTGTAGACTTAGTCACGTGTGCTCAAGCGATTCACTGGTTAGATTTCCCTGCATTATTTAAGGAGGTCGACAGGGACCTCAGACCATCAGGGTGCCTTGCAGTGTATGGGCGTGACTATCGAATACTACCTGCATAGATGAAAAGTTGCTGCGCAGCTGAATGAACTCTATCGGGCGTAAGTTTTTTTTCGTTAAATGTTTTGATGGATATGGTTTTATATGACAATTTTTAATATAATTGGGAAGTTTTGGAAACCACGGGTTATTGGACAAAATAGCAACGCGTAGAGCGATTTTTTGAGCAACGTTTTGATAGCTTTCACAACGCGTTGTTGAAGGATTATTATACAATGTAGGCCTACGTTAGCCAATCACCGGTAAAGCTTGCATGAGTCTGGGGTATAACTAGGCATTAATTGTCTTACGTTTCCTTCCCCCGTACGTTTTCCCGGTGTAGAATTAATTAATCGTCCCGGCGTAGCTCATAGTCCGGGAAACAACGGTGGAACAATAGGGTAATCGATTCACATCGCTGACCTCTTCAACGCAACATTGTTTTCATGCTTTATTCCGTTAGTCGTCTATGGAGCCCCGGAACTGGGCTCCCGCCGGACTTATCTGATTTCACAAAAAACCGGTGTAGAAGTAACGGCATTGTCCGGCGTAACTCATAGTCCGGGAACAATGTGAACCATAGGGCAATCGATTCAGTTGTCATCTTCACTCAACATTATTTTCACGAGCTTTATTCCATTATCGTATATGGAGCCCAGGACTATGACCTCCCACCGGACTATATCCTGTTTTCACACCGGTCATTCCTTCCTCTGTGTATATTGCATTGACCTAGTCTATTTCAATACTTCATTGAGAGATTATAGGGCCTACTGAAATAAAGCTCTATAATCCCTAATTGACGTCTTGACAACTAGACTAGTTCTGTGCAATATTACACGGGGATCCGTTTCCTCCTCCTCGCTTCTTAAGATCTAAGGGTAGGTTTTAACTAGTTTGTTAGCGGAACTTGGCCGATTTTTTTTTTTCGAAGAAGACAAAACTGGCAAGCAGTCCAGGCCTTCTACTGTTTACATTTATATTTTGCACATAGTGGCATGAATATATATAATATTTGCACAAAATTAGACCCACTATCAGAGTAGCTATGCCTTTTATTTTCCGATTTGTTTCTCCCCCTCACCCACAAATGTGTTTTTAAATAACCACCCGTCGGGGCGATAAAAGGTGGAATCTACAATGAATAGCTAAGACTGCCGCCAATTCATTGTTTGTAGGCCTATTACTCGTCGCTGAGTTGGTTTCAATACGCATGTTCTTTCCTAAACATGTGTAGATTTAAAAAATATTTCTATATAAGGTGTTTAGATATTAAACAGACGTTTCAAAATGAAAATGGTTTAGAAGTGTGGTGCACAATATGTTTTAGAAAAGTGTTTAATTTCTAAGCACTATTTTTGCAGTGTAAGGCTAGCTATTGAGATGGAATACAACGTTTTATTGTAAAAAAATCTGGCAAGATAATCCTAACAGTTGCACTGATATAAAGAATACTAAGTGTTATAGAGTAATCAAAGACCCCGATTAACACCTCAAATTCCTTGCTATCATTAATTTATTGTTTATGTAATTTTTTGTTATTTTATTGATTTTTTAGTTTTTTTGATTTTTTAGATTTTTTTTACAGTTCCGGTTGAAATACTTTAAAAGATTACTGGAAATTTGCCGTGGAAAATATACTGAATGTTCATGACTTACAAATACCATATCCCAATTTTGAAAGGTGTGGTTACAAATTAATTCTTATTTCTTTATTTAAACTAGATAGATAATTTTAAAGATTGTGATATTATCTATAATCTAGATCTATCTATATAGCTATCTATACATTTACCCGCCTACCCGTAAGTCCGTCCGTTCGCTCGATCGTGCTAACTGCATGAGGATTACTTGTGTGGACTCCATTGTTTGATGTTATTGCTTTATTTATCCGCCATATAAGTTTACCAGAGTACTTTGTGGGGTACATCATTTAAACCCTCACATTCAATTAGATTGAAATATCACGCGAAACTTTACAGAGTCAGATTCATCCATCAAGATGGCCGAAACTTTTATATTTTTTAAATCGGGTCATGCCCTTGAAAACTTAGGCCTTTTCTATAAATACAATGGTATTTCTGGCCATTTGCACACCCACGGTCCAAAAAAATACCTTTGGAATATTCCTGGCAGGACAGGCTGCGGTCTGAAGACGACAAGACACTCCTCACTTCCAAAACCCTGTAAAAATTACAGCTTTTACAGGTTCCATTCAATTCACTGATATTTAGAGTTGTTGATTGTAATATATTTAACAACAATCGTAACTTTTTTTACCGTATAGGACCGTAAATAAGTTGATACTTTATGGACAAACTAAGTTTAGGGTGTTAGCGCTTTTTATTTCTACAATTCACAATTTCTGTAATGACTAAAACAAAAACTGTTTTGGTAAATTAAATTGTACAGTCTACTGTACCTTATGCGGTAATTTATTACCAGAATTGCTGCCAGGATTTTCTGTAAACTATTTTTTACAAGTGTAGGCGGCTTATTAATTCGACGAACGAACGACGCAGGCTCGGTGCACCAATTGGATTACACGCCTTTATTCCGTCAGAGGGTATAACATGTGTGATAACGGAACCGGGTAACGGAATAAAGCTGTGTAATCCAATGGGGTGCACTGAGCCTGTTTCGTTTCGTTTCGAATAATAAGCCTGCAGGCTTAGATTATGGCTATCATTGATATGTTACAGACACGTTTTTGAAGATCACCAGGAGGAGACACTAGCGAATCTCATCGGGCATGTCAGCAGTCTATCTGCGTGTCAAACGTTTTACAAAAAGCATCCTGATGGTGACATTCTAGAAACATTGGAAAATAAGTTAAGGGGCGTGCTCACACTCGAAGCAAAACCAAAACAAAGGCAAAAAAACAAAAAACAAACAAAAATAGAAAACATGTTGGTCCAGTAAGCCGCGCGCATATTGATTGTTATCCGATAACAAAAATTACTGAGATAAAAAACAATTCATTGAAAAAAATAAATCGCGGTCCACGGACCCCGCCGAATGTCGTCTGCCGTCGCGGTTTTGTTAATGGGGCCAAGGGTCACACGAGAGGGGGTTCCCCACCAAGGTACATGAGGTCACCACAGTCATCCAACCACCCCACCCCCTCCTTCCACCTACAGTTACATCATCGTAGCCCCTTACGGAACTCATTATGGCATGCCATATATTAAGGGTTCACATTTTGACCGGCCAAAGGTCACATGAGGTCCCAATGGTCACATGAGTTGGTCCACCAACATGTCACCCCACCCCCCCCCTCCTTTCCACCAAGTTACATCACCATAGCCCTTACGGAACTCCCGCGCCATGCACATATATTAAAGGGATTAAACATGTTTGACCACAGACCACACACACACCACACACGAACCACACACAGAAATACGACCAGAGTAATCCCTAGTGAATTCTGCAATTCGTGCCAGACGACCAAAAATATAAGTGATCCTAAATCGATATTTATCGATATTTTTGTCTAATTAACAAATAATTTTACAGTAAAATATCATTTCGTGTGATTTTGAGGGGCATGGGGGGGGGGTGGGGGGTGGGTGGAATCCCGGGGGAGTTCCATTGTTATTTTGGGTAGGAGTGTGCCGGGGGGTTGTTGAACCACTACCCCGAGAACATACAAAAAAATGACATACATTTGCTACCCATTCTTATACCTGATTGGTGGAGATTTGGGCCGAAAAGCCCCAGAAGCTGAGACAAACTAATATTGAGCCATTTGGGCAGCACTATTTTTCACATTTGTGGTTTTGGAAGCATTCTTCATACCTGATGACTCACTGTAATAAAAATATACTTGCCAACAGAAATGCAACCATTTCGTATACCAATTTTCAAGAGAAAAAAAGAACGGTCGTTATACCAAAACGATGAAAAGTATACCCTTCTCGACCGCAATTCCCCGTACTCCTTTTCCACTAGACCCCCACCTCACCCCGGGGAATGCATGTCACATTTGGGATTTGGGAACTACCTACTGGAAACAAATGTTTGTTCTAAGAGAGTAGTTTCAGTTTGAATTGAACAAAACAAGGGAATCTTGGGGGAAAAATAACGAACATCTCTGTCATTGAGGTCATTTTTTCAAGCACCAATATAATAAGGAAGAATTTTTAAGTAGTTCGTAATTCATTAGCATCGCATTACCAGGCCGGCCAAGGCGGGCGGCCAAGAAATCCCAAAGTTAGACGTCGCTTTTGGTTTATCACGATTAAAAAAAGCGAAAATTTGACCACAAAATATCAGGATTTTAAAAAAATATGTTGTCAAGGAAACTGCTTTTCCAAAATCCGCTGAATGACAACTGAATAATCAATTGCCAATGTGCTAATAGTAATTTTTTAAATATATAACTACCATTGAACTGCTGACCATACCCTACCCTATATTGCCTAATCTTACGTGCAGATGGATCTTCCTTGCCAGGAACATTACAAAGGTTGTATTTTCTGTCCGACCAGGGTGTCCAACTGCGCCCGGGCGTCATTAGCGGCCCGTGAGATGCTCGCATTGCAGAAGTCCATCTAGAAGGCCTCGTTTCCCCACTGACTAGCCACGAGCGCGAAATGCCCTGAGGTGCGAGGTACTCCCCAGAATAAAATGCATAAATATCTTAGAATAATAGAATTGTGTATGAAATCTCACACATATAGAACCCAAAGCACAATATTAGTGGAGGAGCTATTGACCCAGGTCCAACGTCATCGTTTACCCCTCACGACAGAAAAGGTTTGAACCTTTGGTAGTTAGGTAGGACCCTCTATATCAACGCTAGGAGGTAGTACTCTCAATTGTGGTGTCACTTTTTTCAATAGGCCAATTTAAGTTTAATAGGGGTCAAACTTTTGAAATGCTCCATCATGTTGATGTATCCCATATTGTCCGTCTAGTATAAGATTACAAAAATGTATAGTTTGTACCATCTATGACCAATGGTTTGGAGTTATAGGGGTAAAAATGGCCAAATGGTAAAAAGTGTCAATTTCTATTTGTACAGGGGTCAAAATTGGAAGTTGCTCCAATTTTGTAAAACGATTAGAAGTTGCTTCATCTAGCTTAACTGAGTTAAAATTAGGAATAGCTTGTAACGTCTGCAATGCATAGTTACCTTGTATGGGACAAAATAGGTAATAGGTCAAGGTGAACATACCCTATGACCTTCTTTGACCTTATCTCTATAAGAGCATTTAACATAAGACAAACTATACACTATTTCGGAGTCCTCTTACTCAGGCAATAAACTTGCCAAGTTTTAAAATATAATCAGATTTTAACTTTAATGTTGACCCCTGTACAAATTGAACCTTTTTTACCATTTTAGCCCATTGTACCCTATAAACTCCAAAAACCAATGGTCTTAGAGTGGTACAAACTAGACATTTTTGAATCATTATGATAGATGGACAATATGGCATACATTTCAACCATTGATTGGGGGGGGCATTTTTAAAAGTTTGACCCCTGTGTAAACTTAAATTGGCCCCTATTGAAAAAGTGATTTTATTTTTTTTTTTTTTTTTTTTTTTTTTTTTTTTTTTTTTTTTTTTTCCACCAATTGAGCGTACTACCTACTTAGCATTGAGTAGAGGGTCCATACTACTAACAAAGGTGCTAAACCTTCGTAGGGGCGGAAAACGAATCATTTTAAATAAGACCCCTATGATTTCGCCTCCTCCTATATATACATCAACCACCTCACCACCACATCATCTTTTCCTATGGAGGGTACTCGCATATAGGAATGGTATATGAATGACCCCTTTTATGCTAATTTTGGTGTGGGGAAATGGGTTAATTTTCAAATGTTAAAAATATTTTTTTGTTAAATTAGAAAATTAGTTCATTTCCTCCAATCTTCGAAGCCTTTCCCCCAAATTTGCTAAAAAAACGGCAAAACATTTCTAAGAAAAATGAAATTTGTGTAAATTTTACCCACACCTGCATATCGGGCAGGGGGTCCTTTTTTGGCAAGATTGTATAGATATGGGTCTTACTTCTGGACTCTCGGAGCAAGGTCCTTACCAAAACCAAACTTTAAAGGTCCATGGACATGCCTTTAAACATACTTAATACCACCAAAAAGTTTCATTCATAGTATGATGGTATCAATGTAAAATCTGATGAAAGCAGTAATTGAGAAACCTTATATTTGATACAAAAATGGGCATAAATCATGTGTTGGACAAGATTTACAAAGGAAAGTCCAAAATGAAAGTGAGTATCGCGCTTGGCACCCGCTGTTGACCCAGAAGTGACGTCCGAGTTACAAATACGCGATACGCGTCCATGATCGTCATCGTGGAACGGACGTACGCGTGGCCCAGTTTTCTTACATGCATACGTACACAGTTGACTTCTCGTGATAGGCGTCGTACGTGTTGTATCCTATGGCAAATTTTTTGATTGATTGCCTTAAAATTAAGATTATAATGCGCTTTGTATTGTCGAAGGCTGCCACCAAGGCTTGGGGACTATACCAAACCAGGAGACTCAGAACAGATAGTTTATTCAGTTTCCCAAAAAGAAAGAAACGACAAGGAGAGATATCTGGAGAGTGCGGTGCGGTTGACCCACGTGTGAGCTTGTTTACAACTTGTTACTCTGACGTCATTAACGGGGTCAACTCCAACTCCAGCATCTTGATACGCGTTTGGGAAAACAGGAGAAGGCCCTGTTCAGTTAGGGTCTATTTATCCTTGAAATTGAACACTTTCCCGAAGGTTCACTTTCAAAAATATGTGTTGCGATATGATCAGGATACTGTTTGAGGTTACGAAATGTAAGAAATTAAGAAAGAAAACTGTCTACTCAGCCGTGTCCATGGACCTTAAGGACCCTCCGATTATTTGCTTGCGGTCGCAAATATATAGCTGTTCATAAAATAATAAAAAACGCACGATCAGCAGAATCGACTGACAATTGGACTTAAAATTTCCGCGACTCCTTGTGGAAAATCCTAACTGTTGAAACAATTTTATAAGCGACCACCTTCTGTGAAGATTCTGGGTATGGGTCTTGTCAAATGGTGACCGCTCTCTCCGACCCATGGTTAAGGGTCAAATAGGCCTATTTTGGAAGCTTTTCCGTCCTATCATACTTTTGACACTGTTTGTTTTATGCCTGCAAACATTTTAAAGTGGTGTTGAAGTTGCCATCGGCCATTTATTTTCAAATTGTTACCTTTTTCAGGCACTGTGAAGACCTTACAAGTTGGACACATCTCCCGCGAGGACAAAAAACAGAACTGTTCCCAGTCTATTTTACTGCTTGGAAGGAAACCGTGCGGAGATGAAACAACCTTAGGGGAGTAGGGAGATGGGATGGAAGGATAGTGCAACATGTGTATTAAAGGAATCTGCGAACACATGTCAATTCGATGAGATTGGTCAACACATAATTCGGATTTCCTGTGCGATAAATTTTGATAATAAATAAGAACAGGGTTGGAACCCACCTTAATGAAGAAATTTAAAAGCGACAACATAGCGTTGGGACATTTAAGTGGAGAGAAGAGAAGTCCCAAGTTGATCGTTGTGGTCGACGGGCTATATAGGGGGATTCAACGGACCAACTTAGGAAACTCACTCCCAAAGGACTTTTTTGATTAAAGTAATACCACCTTGGGGGGTTTAAAAACACAATGAGTTCCATTATAGGCCTGCTAAATGAAGGTCCACATCAGTATTTTCGATGTGCATCAAAGTGAAAATAATTCACAAACGGGCATTTGACCGTTATTTTACGGGATTTAAAAAAACTTAAAAATTTAGATAAATTAGGTTATTCTTATGTAATGTAGTCATTCTGAGATTATTTTCTCAAAGTGTATGGCGGAAAAGAACCTCAGCGCAATGCATTCGTCAGGATATTACTTGAGTATGGGTCACTCTAACCTATGACCGTTGAGTGCGATTTTCATGACGAATGCACTGGCTTGGGCCTTATCCTACTTACACATTAATTAGACGCTTCAACGTGGTAATTCTAAACATGTCAGACTCTAAAACCAACTGTTTTAATTTTAAACCCATGTGTTTAATTTCTAAACACAAAGTGTTTAATTGCTAAACATTAACCCTCTAAAAAACCACCTTGCCTTCAATTTCTAACACGTTTTTACAGTTTACTATACACCCAATCCACCAGAGTGTGGATGTGTGTGTGTCTCTCTCTCATTCTCCCTCTCATCTCACTCTCCTCTCTCTCTCTCACTCTCTCTCCCCCCTCTCTCTCTCTCTCTCTCAGGCTGAAGTGTAAGGTTTTTTCCAAACTTCCGTATCAATCCTCAAAACAATATTCACCTTGGCGCACAATGGCAATCAATTTACAGCAAGGACCTAACAGAAGCGGCAACCGGGGGTAGGGTAGGATTGGCCGACACAAGTGGGGAAGTATTGAATATTATTATATGGGTATTTATTAAAAAAGCTAATAATTAATAAGTTCATAATAATGCCTGCCATCCCATGCCAGATAGTTCCTCCTGGAGACATTCAAAGGGACAATGCACTAGAAAAGCGGAGGAGGAAACCTTCGGAATGGTGCCCCACTAGGTTATGTCCTGGCACTCAGTCTTTTCAACATTTACGTATCAGATATGCCCAACAAAGGGAGATTGTTCAGAGTACACCTACGATACGGCAACGGAATAGCGCGGATTCCTTTGAGGCCTTGAACAGTGTTGTGACCGATCTAAATCACTGTAAACCCATTCTTCACTCGTAGAAAAAAATGCGACTTAGAAACCTTTTTTGTCCTCTATAAGGAACCGTCAAGAATAACCCTCAAAACTGGGTTTCTTAAACATTTAAAAACCCAAAAAGGTTCCTAACAGAACCATAAAAGGTGCTGTAGGCCTACAGCAGTTAAAGAAACTCTTTTTGGTTCGTTGAAGAACTTGAAGGGTTCCATATAGAGAACAGGTTTAGAACCTCTTTCATACTTTTTTAGAGTGTTCCACCGGTGGCACTTGAAAAAATCAGGAAGCCCAACGTGAGCTCTGTTTTCCACCTTGTAAATTGATGCTCAAAAAGAAGAGACTTTACATCGCTCTAGTTGAAGAAAAACTGTCACACGACTCAACACCGAAATGCCTCGATGTCACAATGGACCTCATCCTTTCTTTTAATCAACACCCCACGGCAGTCGCTACCAAGACGCAGTCTCGTGTCAACCTCCTGAGAAGGCTCGCAGGGACTGAACGGGGTATACGTTTGACACTTTACATACATCAACGGTTGCTTTGCGTTATATTGTCCTCAATTTTGTCATATAATTTTATATTTTATTTCTCTATTTTACTTGAGAAAAGATTTCTCATGGGAAAAGTACTTTAAAACAGAAAAATGCTAAATTTAGAAAAATTAGTTGCTTAAAACAGATTGCAAAATTAGGTAGTTTCCCATGATGTTATTAATGTAAGATGATGCACAGCAGATGATGTAATTTATGTGAAATCCAATTGAAGACCTGAGCGCAAAAAGTAACTCAATGGTGATTATCTAATGAATTAAGACAGATAACAGGATGTCAAAATAAAAATACGGTAATTTTGAAAATTTGTATAACAAATTTACTATTTGTTGTTCTTTTGGCCACTTTTAAGGAATCCTATAAAATCTTTGACGTTTTAGCAATGAAAGAGTCCATTACTCGATTTGAGCGCAAAAAGTACTTAAGTCCAAAAATCGATTTTATTGAGTTATCATGTAATCAATTGCCCGCATCACACTTCCTGGGTTATAGTCACCCATGTAAGGAGGGTTAGAGATTGTTTAGTCCACTTTTGAGGAATTTAGAGAAATCTGTGATGTTTTTTAGCCATCAAAACTGTGCATTACTACAATTTGAGCGCAAAAAGTACTTAAGTCCAAAATTGATATATTGATTTATCTCGTAATCAATTGCCCGCAGCACACTTTTTTCCTCCCCATATCACCCCAAGTTATGTTTCCTATAACCATGCTAAATTTAAATTGTATATCTCTTTCCATTAAATTCCTACAATATTTTAAAAGTTTTGAAGGACTGTAACCCAAAACATCAAATATGGACTTAAGTACTTCTTGCGCTCAGGTCTTCAATTGGACAGGGTAAGGTTATGTTTGCGGAATGATTTGCAATTTGGTAACATCTATTTTGAGAATAGAAATAGGGAAGAATAGATGTGGAACCCTTAAAAGGAGAAATTCGAGAATAACAATTTTGCCATCGCCAGTAACCAGGAGCTATACAGTATAGTTATAGCTAGTCTTGATCTGTAATAATGGTAGATTTGTGCACCACATATAGTGCCAGGATTTATTATAATTGAATGCCACCGAAGCTTGAGAGCTGAATTGTCTGCTGTCGTCTTTTAAGCCAAAAGCGCTCAGTTTGTGGCTCTAATAGGACATTAGCGCCAGACTGATAATGGTAGAATACCTGGATTGTATTGCATAATATTAGTGTCGTCAAGGAACTATTGAACCTCGTCGTCTTCGTCTTGAACTTTAAGATTGAAAAGATTACCACGGAATATTTCCTGTGGATATTATTTTGTATGCTGTCATTTTTGGAGTCTTCACTGTGAGGATATAATCATCGTTGAACTGCAGCAGTTCTTTTAACCCTGCACATTAGAGGACTTGAAACCTTAAGTATTTAAAGTAAAATCTTTAAATGTAATACATGTATTTGTGTTTTGGACATTCTAAATTCTTGAACCAATCTGATTAAAATATCATTAAAACAGTGTTATTATATAAAATTTATATCATTTGTGCACAAGGCTCATTTGTTTGTGTTTAAAGGGTATTTCTGACCTTTCCACGAGACATCATAAAAACAGTGAGATTGTGAAATCTTTGATTGTAATATTATTGAATTGTAATTGTGTTTTGGACATTCTAAATTCTTGAACCAATCTGATTAAAATCATATTAAAACAGTGTTGTTATATAAAATTTCAGATACTTGTGCACAAGGCTCATTTGTTTGTGTTTAAATATTCTGACCTTGTCGTTCAGGAGATGTCGTATACACTACACCAGTATGGAGTCACAGTGTACACGCATTCACACAAACATTGAGGTTGTTCTGAACGATACAACGACACTTGTAGCGATTGCCTCTCAGCGACGTCTGTAGAATATCTCCCAATTCTGTCTGGCATAGCTTCTGCAAACCTTAGGAGGGACCTTCAGACGATTAAGCTGGCAAAGAAGTCTGATGAACCTGGCAGCCTAATCCCCCTACCAACACCCTTTGAGGATCAGTCGCAGTATCCCTATCGATCATCCTGAATGAATGTATGAATGACTTCCTGGTTGTAGAAAGTCCATCTAGCAAGCCTGAAGGTTGTGACCTCGATAGGAAAGCATGAGTCAAACTCAACAGACTCAGAACAAAAAACACTTCATTCACAAGATCGGTGTGGAACTTTCACCAAACTGTGCTTGTGGAGAACCACAAACCATTAGCCCAATCGTTGATGACTGTGAGGTCTACAAATCCCCAAGAAGAGAGTCAAAGGTCATCTAGAGGTCATTATAGGTCATGGTCCAAAAGAGTCAGAATTATAAACATATGTCGATCAATTTCCACGACACTTGGATACAATGGTCCTTGGGTAGTGTCATATACGTGTTGGTGACCTCCTGTGACCTTGGGACCTCATGTGATCTTCTGTGGCCTCAAATAGGTCAAAATTATAAAATTGCTTGATGTATCTACATATGTCGATCTATTTCATGACACTTGGATACAATTGTCATGGGATAGTGTCCCACGTGTTGGTGAACTTATGTGACCTTGGTCTTCTTATCGTGGCGTGACCTTTGTGGCCCGTGATGTGACCTTGGTCTTCTTATCGTGGTGTGACCTTTGTGGCCCGTGAAATTGCTTGGTGTATCCACATGTCACGATCGATTTTTCACGAACTTGGATACAATGGTCCTTGGGTAGTGTAACATATGTTGGTGACCTCATGTGACCTGGGTGACCTCAAGTGACTTTTGTGGCCCAAAAGGCCATAATTATGACTTTGCTTGATAAAATGGCCCTTGTCCCCCGTGTTGGTGACATCACGTTACCTTTGTCCCCGTTCACAAACCGTAAACGCATTACATTCGTTCCGTGAACACTGTATTGTTTGGTATCCAAATGTCCCTGAACCTTTTTTGAAGGTTGTTTGGGTAAACCAGGTGACCATTTTAATATTTCAGTTATCACACTAAAAAAATCAAAGAACCAAAATTAGTCTTTACATGGGTCCAAGACTCCAAACGGTTCTCTAAAATAGGGAACATTGAAATTATATAATCGCTTTTTAGATCATATCAATAGGGTAAAAGTAGGAAATATAAGACCCTTAAGCTTATTTGCATAATTAACATAAACATGAACAATTTCACACATTTTGGAATGCCTACCCTGTTGCGTGTCGGGAAAATAAGTCGGGCGGAAATGAAACCAAAGATTATGATGAAACTCCCCCATTTCTGTCAGTACAACAGTCCCACTCCACCCCATGAAAAGGTATACGCCACTGTTTGGAATCACAATTATAATAGCCAACCTATGTCTGTCGGTCTTCTGTCTGTTGTCTCTCCGGTTTTTTTATCATAGCTTGGGGTCGTACGCTCACGAAACTTGGTGGGTGGGTGGGTATAGCTTGATAAGACCAATTTCGATTGGGTAGCGTGCAAAAACGATAATCGTGCGCAAAAACCGGTTTTCAAACAAGTGAGGGGCCTAATGTTCTCCGAGAGTGATTTTTTATGAAGTTCCTATTTATTGTTGGCACCATTATAAATGTATCTACTGGGTTCGGACTATTCATAAAACGATGTTGCCATTTTTTTTCCGTTGACCTTTAGTGACCCTGACACATGGTCAAAGTTAAAATGTCATACATCGTCCAAGTATATCGACCTTGGTATCAAATGTGGCAATTTCACAAGGAATAGTGTATATGATATTATTTTGTTACTTGGGCTTTTGTTTTCTCTGTTATAGCAAATAAGCTAATTAGAGACTAGAGACAATAATATGCATAAATTTGCCTTATTCAGAACCCCATTCGGGTGAGTCCTGTCCAAGCCAGAGTTAGGCCTCATGTTTTTTGCACAATGTCTAAGTGAACCCTACACAACCCCCCATTATACCTTGCTATTAATGCCATTGCTAAGGAAAACCGAGTTTTTGTTCAGGTAAATGTTCAAGAGAAAAGGGTTGATGTAGTCTATATCCCTCGTCTTACGAAGCCTTTTTTGTAACACGGTTACCAAGGGGGGGGGGTGTTACCACTGAAATCTTGAAAAAGGTGTCACTTTTCACACACTTGAACCAGAACTTGAACTTAAATGATGTACGATTTGGAAATTTCGAGTTTGTAACTCGTAAGCGGCTCATTTTGTGTAAATGTGCCTGTTCGGTAATAGCCTACAAACAAATTTCGACTTGCTTAGGGTTCAAATATTGCCGTCTCTTATGTTAAGGGAGTGAATATTACAATCTACCGATACGTGTTTAGGTTTGGCTCCCTTTTAGAAGGACCAATCAAATTACTTGTACTTGTTTTACGTACTCTCTTTTAAACTCCTTGTTTAGGGGGTTCGGGGACTTTGAAAAGGTGGACTGTTTTTGGTAAAAGTAGACTCACCCCCCTAAGAAATGGCCCTTTTTTGAACATCTCATCAACTAAAAGGTGGACTTTCTGTCAAACTTCTCTACACTTTGGACCTTTCATGGACAAAAAGCAACAAATAGGTGGACATTTTGCCCTCTTTGTGGATTTGTGTGTGTGTGGGGGGGGGGGTGCGACGGCGACCTGCTGCCTGATATCGGGATAATTCCCAATCTCTATACTGCCAGTGCCCACGTAAGCTTAGGGTATGATTAACATTTTGAATTAGGTTCTGTAACAATTAGATTAATTAAGGGCTATTGGCCCTGACCATTAATTGCACACACTCTATACAGACCAGGGGAATTAATGACCAATGTTCCATGAACAACAGGTTCACCAAAGAAAGAAGCTAAATTGAGATAACCACCTGTTGTTTAGAACACTTAAAGATTGTGTGCACGTATTGGTTTGTAACAAGAATATGGACTTAGTGACAGCAGCCCGGGGACAGCAGTACCAATGTTTTTTCCCATGTTCTGGCACATTTTTTATGAA